>CANUEX010040950.1:0-29402 GCA_948099535.1 Jatropha multifida | reverse complement strand
ATGGAATCACACGATGTGATATGATGGATATTAAAGCATGCTTGGGGAGAGCATGGTCCTGTTATGGTGATTTCACTGACTAACAACCACTTGATGTGCATATGGTTGCAGTTGTTTGTGGGTGATATGATTGTCATTGTGAGAATGGAGAATGTCCATTTAGAATGCCTTAAGTATCATTTGTGAAAATGTGTGGGTTTGGTATTATATGTTATTATTCACTGAGTTTTATACTCACCCCTTTCCCCCCTTATCCTTTATGTTGTTTCAGGAATTGGTGAATCAGTTGTATATATTTGGAGCTTTAGTTTTCTTTCTTTTGAAGTTATTTAAAGAAATATGTAAACATATAAGATAGAATTATTTAGAATTCTTTGTAGTAATACAGTAGTAGAAAATCCACAGTTATGTTAAGATTTATGATTGTAATAATAATAATGTTAAGTGTATGTAAAATTTTATGGGAATGATTGATTTGAATGAAGTAAGGCCTTGTGATAGTTTGAATCACTAAAAAATATAATGGGCCAACTTGTAGAATATTTTCATATAATTGTGGTGTTGAAATCAGAGATTAGGCTTACTACGGGCCTTGGGGGCCTTAAGCTTACCTAGGTCCTAGTGCTGGTCCGGCCCATGGAAACGGGTCGTGACACTGAGGAATCATGCTGAAAGCTTTACGGGTGACTAACTGGTGGATGTGGTTGTGGCCGTGGGGTTAGAAGGCCAAATTCATCTCGATATGTTGCACATCAAGCTGAGGTAGTTGCAACTCCTGACGTAGTTTCAATGTCCCCGGCTAGGAGTTTATTTACTGAAGAGGTACAGACCTTGAGGCCTCTTATGACAAAGCTTGACTCTTCATCCACTTTTGAGGCTTCCTTTAATTTTGCCCATTCAAGTATGGCTCTTCTAGCTTATTTTGTAAATGATTCATGGGTTATAGACTAAGGAGCAAACAAACATATGACAGGCTCATCTAGTAAATTTCTAGCATATTCACCTTGTTCTGGTAAAGAAACTATTCGTATTGCAAATGGTTCATTTACATCTATTTCTGGTACAGGTTCTATTCAATGTACTCCTAACATCCATTTAAATTATGTTCTTCATATTCCTAGTTTGCCTATAAATCTTTTGTCTGTGAGTGCTATTACTAAGGCCCTTAATTGCAAAGTTGAGTTTTTTCCTACTCATTGTGTTTTGCAAGATCTGAAAGCAGGGAAAACAATTGGCTTTGGTAGATTGCATGATGTCCTATACCTCCTCGAGAAGGATAGCAGTTGCTTAGACTTAAGAATTCCCCAAGCACTGTTAGGAAATAGTAGTACTAGTTAAACAGCTATCATGTGGCATAGGCAGTTAGGACATCCTTCTCTTGTTGTCCTTAGAAGATTATATCCTAACTTGTTTAGCAAATGTCTGCTAGATTCCTTGGTTTGTGATGCTTGTGAACTTGCTAAACATGCAAGAAACACTTATGTTTCCCATAATAAAAGAAGTTGTTTTCCTTTCATGACTATTCATTCTGATGTATGGGGACCTACTTCCACTGTTTCTTTATCAGGATATAGGTGGTTAGTTACTTTTATTGATTATTGTACTAGGTTAACCTCGGTTTATTTATTGAAAACAAAGGGTGAAGTGTTTTCTTATTTTAAATCCTTTCACAATATGATTAGTACACAATTTGGTGCCCATGTTAAAATATTAAGAACTGATAATGGAACAAACTACATGGATAACATGTTTCAAGCCTATCTAGACTCTAAGTGAATCATACATCAAACTAGTTGTGTGAACACAAGTGCTCAAAATGGGGTGTTAGAAAGAAAAAATAAATATTTGTTAGAAGTGACTAGATCTCTTTTGTTTAACTATGAATGTGCCTAAAACCTATTAGGGAGATGTTGTTCTTTCTGCAGCATACCTAATTAATAGAATGCCCCTTAGAACATTGAACTTTAAAAGTCCTATAGAAGCCCTACAAGGTCATACCTCATATACTGTTCCACCAAAGGTTTTGGTTGTGTGTGTTTTATTCATCACAGACATGAAGGAAAATTAGAACCTAGAGCCTTAAAATGTGTGTTTGTTGGTTATTCTTCCACACAAAAGGGTTATAAGTGTTATCATCCTCCATCTAGAAAATATTATGTGAGTATGGATGTTACCTTTAGAGAGTCAAAACCTTATTTTCCCCTACTCCTCTTCATGGGGAGACTAGGATGGAAGAACAGGAAGTAGCAATAGGAATGACTCCTATTTCTGTATCTATACCGGAACAATTTATGAACCTTGTTAATATTGATGAATCACAATCCAAAGGGGATCTTCAGATTCAAAGAAAAGAGAGATTAGATAGGCCAGATTTAAAGAGATACAACAGAAGGGAGAAGACTAATGTCATTATGCATGATCTCAATGCCCAACCGTCTTCCTTGCAACTAGATCATGTAAACTGATGTGGTAAGGTTTTGATAACTCCTACTATCCCTACTTCTGATACAACTTCATTAATACATAATGTTGATTTTGATCCTATTACTAACCCTGATATTGATGACAGTGATATTCCTATTGCTCTCAGGAAAGGTGTGAGATCTTGTACTAAACATCCCATATCTCAATTTGTTTCCTATGACTCTCTGTCTTCTTCCTATAGAGCCTTTGTCTTGTTTATTTCTTATGTTTCTATTCCATAGGATTGGCAAGAAGCATATCAGGATCCAAAATGGAAGGAAGTAATGGTGGAAGAGATGAAAGTTTTGGCAAAGAATGAAACTTGAAAACTTGTTACTTCTTTAGTAAGAAAGAAACCAGTGGGATGTAAGTGGGTGTTTATAGTAAAGCACAGGGCAGATGGCTCAGTCGAAAGGTACAAGGCTAGGTTGGTTGCAAAAGGATACACTTAGACTTATGGTGTTGATTACCAAGAGACCTTTACTCCAGTTGCAAAGATGAATATTATCAAAATCAGACTATCATGTGCAGCCAACCTAAATTAGGACTTACATCAATTTGATGTAAAGAATGCCTTTTTACATGGAGATTTAGAAGATGAAGTCTACATGGATATCCCTCTAGGATTTGATTATCAAAAAACCAAAGGAAAAGTTTGTAGGTTGAAGAAGGCCTTTTATGGTCTCAAACAATCACCCAGGGCATAGTTTGACAAACTTAGTAAGGCTGTGATCTCCTTTAGCTACACTCAGAGTAATGCTAATCACAAACTATTTATCAGATACTGCAATAGTAAGATCACATTACTAGTTGTCTATGTTGACGATATGGTTGTGACAGGAGATGATGAAACAGAAGTTGCTCTTCTAAAGAAAATACTGGCTCAAGAGTTTGAGATTAAGGATTTAGGGAGTCTGAGATACTTTCTTGGTATTGAGGTTGCTAGATCTGATAAACGAATATTCATTTCTCAAAGGAAATATGTCCTAGTTCTCTTAGAAGAAATAGGTATGTTGGGATATAAGCCATCTGATTCTCCAATTAAAGTCAATCATAGATTGCAAGCAAGACTTGGAAAAATGGTTGATTTGGGCCAATATCAGAGGTTGGTTGGTAGGTTGACTTATCTCTCACATACTAGGCCTGATATTGCATGTCGTTAGTCTTGTTAGTCAGTATATGCATGACCCTCATGACTCTCACCTTGAAGCTAATTTCCATATTTTGAGGTATCTAAAGTCTGCCGCTAGAAGGGGCATATGTTTTTCAAAGCATGGTCATCTAAGAACTGAGGCCTATACTGATGTTGATTGGCTAGATCTCCAGATGAACGAAGATCAACTTCAGGCTATTGTATCTTTGGTGGAGGAAATCTGGTTACTTAGAGGAGTAAAAAGCAAAATGTAGTAGCTTGTTCAAGCACAAAAGCTGAGTATAGAGCCATGGCTCTAGGAGTTCGTGAGATGTTATGGGTGAGGAAGTTAATGAGTGAATTGGAACTCTCAAAGTTTGGGGCCTCAACCTTGTTCTGTGATAACAAGGCTACGATTAGCTTTGCTTAGAATCCAATTCAGCGTGATAGAACGAAACACATTAAGATTGACAGACACTTCATAAATGAGAAATCAACCAAAGTGTCTTAAAACTCACTCATGTGACATCAGATAATCAACTGGCGGATATCTTCACTAAGGGGCTAAGTAGCAAAATCTTTCAGAATTTAGTTTGCAAGTTGGGCATGCTTAATATCTATGTGCCAACTTGGGGGGAGTGTTGTCTAGTAGGTTTTTTATAGGTTAATTCTAATCTTAAGTGTATAGGGTAGCATAGGTATTTTACACATACTTCCTATTTATAAATAGATGTGTAACCATTCATTAATTGTATCAATCAATATATAAAATCTCTCTACAGAAAAAACAACAATAATACAGCCTGAACTCTTTTTTCTCTTTCCACCAGGGACCGGGGCACAAGACTGATGATTATAAAATCCTGAGACACAAGATCCAGGACCTAGTGGAGAGTGACCATATACTCCATGTTCGACCCAAAACATAAACACCAATCAACTCCCTCATCACCAAAATAACATCCACATGATTCATCAAGAGCCATAATCTAACTTGACCTCTCTGACCCACCCCATCATGGACAACTCATGTTGTGTCATAGACTTGAATGGCGTACTTGAGAAAATCAATGCCATCATTAGGAGCGAGAGATAATACCCATCTTCTCCTTCTGAAGCTCTACCCAACCCAACCACCCTAGCCAAAGACATGCTTAGTTCTAGCTCTGGACCACAGCCTAAGAATTTAGTCTTGGAGTAGCTGAAGAAGACTAAGGCTAACATCTCCATATGGGGGTTAATTTGTTCCTCCTTTGTACACTGCCAAGCTCTAGTTAAGGCCACGAATCATTGTTAGAAAATTGCTGATATCACTCCTAAGGCATCAATGGAATCCATTATAAGGAACCTCCTAGCATTAGCTCTCTACTTTTCAGACCATGAGATCTCTACTAGAGGAGACCATAATCACGCCTTGTACATTATAGTCCAAGCCAGGGGTAAAATGATATCTATGGTTTTGGTAGACAATGGGTCAACTCTAAATATCTATCCCTTAAAAGTGGCCAGTTGCCTAGGCCTAACTACTAAAGATTTTATGTCATCTGATTAGATAGTGAGGGCATATGACAACACAAGATGTGAAGTATTGGGTGTGGTTGATCTAGAGGTCACAATTGGGCCCGCAGACATGACTATCCTCTTTCAAGTAGTGGATGTCTTGGCTTGCTTGAATCTCCTTCTAGGAAGACCGTGGATCCATAAGGCTAAAGCAATAGCCTCCTCTTTGCACCAAAGGCTGATATTCGCTCATGAAAGTGCAGTGGTAACAATTAAAAGGGACTTCGCGGGAAAATAAAAAATTCCTTCCTTGGCCCCGCTTTAGAAATCCAGCCAGAACCAGCAGTCTACCCCCTATCCGACTTCTCCTTCAATTCAGTTCAACAGTCTACCCCCTATCCGACTTCTCCTTCAATTCAGTTCAATTTATTAAAGCAAAACTAGGTAAAGAAATCTTTCTGATGGATTTTGACCCCACAGTAATCCACTGCTAGCTAACATGCTAAGAGCCATCTGTTATTTTCTAGGAATAGGATTAGGTCGCAACCAACAAGGTATGGCCTCCTTCACTGAGTATCCGACTGCTGAACCTCCCTTTGGTCTTGGATTCAAGCCGATAAATGAAGATCGAGAGGAGGTAGGAGATGCCACACAGAAGGCAAGAACAAGAGGTAAAACAAGGGACATCCTGATGTGCCCATACTTTAAAAACCTTAATAGTTACTTGTCATAGAAGGGGAATCTAAACCCTATTACTTCTTTTGAAAGCCATGGTATTGTCCCTTAACCAAAAGACTGACTCCTGGTTTTGAACTTCTCTTTGATGTTAAGCTCTCAATAGAGGAGAGTGAACCTCTTTTCAAGCTCCATACTGATTAGAAAGAAAATATGGAGATATCCCTCTTTAACCTGTGCATGATTACTGATCAAGTGGAAGCAAACCCCACAAGCCTCATACAACCTATCCAAACACCTCTTTAGAATTGGTACTTAGAGGAGCGTGTAGAGTAGCCAACCTTCCATCTACCTGAATTCGAGTTTGAGTTACAAATAGAACTTGAGACAGAGTCTAGTTCACTATCCAGTCCCGAGTCATCTTTGTCTTCCCTATCTTAATTAGGGGCCCCTTTTATTAAACTTAATGTAGATGCTGACCATGGCACTTTTGTCATTAATAAAAATTTTCAGTTTTCTTATTACCCTTTCTCTACCCTGAACGAGATTACTGGCAAAATAGAAAATGAAAATGAAAAAGACATAAAAATAAAAATAATAAAAGAACAAATAAACATTGGCACTGAAAATGAACCAAAGCATTCATCATGAATGTGATTGTAAATAGGAGTTGACACAGCTCATCAAGCAGTATTTAGATTACTTTGCATGGACAGCCAGTGACATGATCAATATAGATTTAGATATTGTCGTTCATAAGGTTCCTAAATATGATCGCATCAAGTCAGTGAAATAAAAACTCTGAAAAACTAGAGATCTCTCTCAGAATCAAGGAGGAAATAGCCAAGCTATTGAAAAATAACTTCATTGAAGCCATTGACTATCCAACATGGTTAGCCAATATATTGTTGATTCCCAAGAAAGATGGTAAGATCAAAATTTGTGTTGACTATCGAGATCTGAATAAGGCATGTCCCAATGATGACTTTCCTCTACCTCATATCAACTTGCTTGTTGACAAAATAGTAGGGTCTAGTATGATTTCAGTCACAAATCTGTATGCATGGTATAACCAGATACCAATTAATCTACCAGATAAGTCGAAGACTTAGTTCATTATAGAATGGGGTATCTTTTATTACAAGATGATGCCATTTGGTCTGAAAAATGCTGGTGCCACTTATCAGAGGATGGCTACCACGACCTTTCATGACTTGATGCACAAGAACATAGAGGTGTATGTTGATGATATTATCGTCCACACTAGGGATGGACCAAGCCATTTAATTTTTCTCAAGTAATTTTTTTTCAGGCCTCGCCAGTATAACCTAAAGCTTAATCCTACCAAGTGCCTCTTTGGAGCTCCATCTAGTATCTTCCTAGACTGCATGGTCTTAAAGAGAGGGATTGAAATTGATCAATTAAAATCTAAAGCCATCATCGAGATGTAGCCTCCTAAAAATAAAAAAGGAGATCAGGGGGGGTTCTTAGGTTGCCTTCAATACATCAGCCGATTTGTTTCACAGTTAGAAGACACTTGTGGACCGATCTTTAAGAAACTGAGGAAAGATGCACCAAAAGCTTGGGATGATCAATGCCAAAAAGCCTTTGAACATATCAAAGCATATCTACTCAACCATCTGCTCTCCAGCCTCTGAGACCTAGAAAACCACTCCTTCTTTACCTCTCAGTGACAAATGAAGCCATATGAGCCATGCTAGCATAAGAAGCATCAGAATCTCACAAGGAGAATGTTGTTTACTACCAAAGTAAGTGTATGTTGGAGAAAGAACTGAGATACAGCAAGATCAAACAACTCTTCTTAGCTTTGGCATGGGTTTGCACTAAACTCCAATATTACCTTTATTCTTACACCACTCACGTCATCATTAACTGGAGTCCTTTGAAATTCCTTATGGAGATAAGATGGCTAAATGGGCTAGCATCTTTTCAGCCTTTGATCTGAAGTTTATTGCAAGGAAGGCAATCAAAGGCCACGTGATAGCAGATCGCCTAGTTGTGTCTCTTAATGATGTCGATGTAGCAGACATCAAATTCCCTAACAAAGTCATTCTACTGATTCAAATAGACCAGTGGAGAATGTATTTTGACGGGGCCGCCAACCATTAGGGGTATGGCATCGACATGGTTATAGTAACTCTAGACAAGGAGCGACTACCTTTTAGTATTAAGTTGACATTTCAGGTCACTAATAATGTAGCACAATATAAAGCATGTATAGCTGGATTAGAAGCAACTTTGAGTATTCAGATAAGATGCCTAATGGTTTATGGAGACTCCATCTTTATAGTCTCTCAAGCATTAAAGAAGTGGAAGATCAAAGAGTAGCGTTTGGTCCCATACCTCAAATGCTTAGATCAGTTGGTTCAGCAGTTTGAAGAACTATCATTCCATTATTTACCCCGAGCTAAGAATAAGTTTACAGACACACTAGTTACTCTTGTCTCCATGGTTGATGTCAACCCTGATATGGTCATCAAGCCCTTAAATATTCAGATTTATCAATAGATAGCTTATTATTGTAATCTGTAACTCACTAATGGTAAGCCGTGGAACTGGGATATTCAAACTTAATAGGAAAAAGAGGAATACCCTAAAGATGCTTCTAAGTCTAATAAGAGGACCCTCTAGGAATTGTCAAAAAGTTATCTCTATAAGGATGGCATTCTGTATAAATGAACATGGAATCAGGCACATCTTAGGTACGTAATGAAGAAGAGCTCAATAAATAATGGAGCGGGTACACCACAGAGAAGAAGGGCCTCACATGAATGGAATGGCTCTAGCCCATAAGATAACCAATCAGGGTTATTATTGGCTCACTACGTGATCAGACTGCGCCAAGTTTGTTCAAAAGTGTCATAAATGTCAGATTTATGCCAAGATCTAGAAATTCCCCCTGATAGCTCTTCATCCCATCACTACACCATGGCCTTTTACAACTTAAGGAATCGATGTGGTTAGTAGAATCACTCCCAAGTCCTCCAATCAACATGAGTACATCTTGGTAGCCATTGACTACTTCACCAACTGGGTAGAAGTTGCTTCTTACCACATTCTGAATTCAAAGAAAGTGGCTCAATTCATCCAGACGAACATCATATGCAGATACGAGGTTCCTTGTCAGATCATAATAGACAATGGGTCTCATTTTAAGAAAAAAAGTCTCTGTCATAATAACAAGTCCGGCACCACCGCTCTTCACCATACAGGCCCGAGACCAATGGAGCAATCGAAGCATCGAACAAGCCCATCAAGAACATCCTCCAGAAGATGATTCATAATCATAGAAATCAGCATGAACATTTTCCTTTTGCCTTAAGGGGATACAGAACTTTCATCAGAATGCCAACCAAAGTGACACTTTACTCACTTGTGTACGGGATTGAAGTAGTCCTTCCCATTAAAGTACAAATCAAATCAGCCAGGGTCATGAGAGAGTCAACTGCCCAAAGTAGAATGGGTCCAAAACTATCACAACAAGTTGAATGCTATTGACGAGAAAAGGCTAGAGACTTTTAATCAAATTCAAAGCTACCAATAGAGAATAGCTAGACACTTTAATAAGAGAATTCAGGATCTAAAACACAAAGAGGGCTATCTTGTAATCAAGGAAATCAAAGCCCCTATACATGATCCTCGAGGTAAATTCAGGCCAAACTAGGCAAGCTCCTACATACTGAAGAAAATTCTCTCTAGAGGTGGTGTTATCTTGTCCGACATAGATGGAAACAAGTTCACCAATCCATGCAACTTGGATCAACTCAAAATATACTTTGTGTAGATGCATTTAGGCATTAACACCGGAAATATTGCTCCCTTATATCACTTTAAGCCAAACTATGGTTACCTGACTCCCGAAAATATATTCCAAAAGTACGAGATATGTAGGTAGTCCAGCCTATGGGTGCGGTCATAATAAAAATAAAAATACATTTTTCCCCTCCTCTCGTGATCAAAAAACCAAAATTTGAAATGGAATAAGCTAAGTTGAAAACTTGTTAAGGGCAGGCAACTTAGGCAAAATCAAAAGTCCACTAAGTTGAAAACCCGAAAGGGCGACTTCGGTAAAAGTGAAGGTTTATAAGTGGCAATCTCATAAAGGATAGAATAGAATTTCCTTTCCAAAAGTGTCAAGATGACTTCCTTTTTACATATCTCAAATTAGTGCAAGTCATGTAAAAAGAAAATCATAAAAAGCCCTATCACTTAAGCATCTATCTCTGTCACCTGTTATCTATGTCAGTCCTCTATGTGTCCACTATCTTGAGTGTCGAAAGTCAAAATGTGTGTCAATTGAACCCTCCATACATGATGGATCAGCGTCCTATCTCAAAGCCCTTATAAAAATATGGGCTGAGTCAAATCAAAAATCAAAACATAAAAATCCTACCCAATCAACATATAAGGTTAGTGTGGATAGATGGACTAGGCGAACCGTTTGCACTGCTTTGGAGGCATCTCCCTAAAGTCATCAGAATCTTCTGGGTCAGTCCGTTGGGTAGATTCTAGGTCATCTCAGTCATCACTCGGAGTCTAGCATCCATCTCTCAAGTAAGAGTCACTCTACACTCTCTCTTTTGGTCACCGTGCTCAGTAGCCCACCAAACCTCATAAGCAGCAGTCCTGCCCCTAGAAACTCTAGTCTCAACCACATGAACCCCTCTCGACCAGCTACCCAATACTGCCACAGTAATTCAAGGTGAGATCAACATATCTTGGAAAAGAGCTCTAACCAGTTGCAACCCCTGAACATGCCCCATCTTCCTCATCAGCCTAGAATCAGGGTAGAATGTGATGTTACCCATGCCGAGCAGATAAGTCATCTAATACCCAGTCAACTGAACCAAAAACTTGCCCATCTCATACTAGTCACATCTCCATAGAATCTGATCTAGCCTTAATGCCAGTAACCACTATAGCCACTTATCCTCTAACCCGAGTCTCACCATGACTCGTCTAGATTGGTACTGTGATGGCTCATATGGACAACGTCATGGTGGCTCCACCACCCTCAGATAGAGCTACAAAATGAGACACTGCACCATGACATAGGAAAAGAAATAGGCATTCACATGCAAATACTCTTTCACCCTATAGATTCAACTCAACCTTGACAATTCAAGCCTTTCCTTGAAAGCATGTAAGACCCAACCTTGCCCCCATACTATTCAAATATTAAGACAGGAATTCATATGCAACCCAAACCTAAGCCTTTTTTAGAAAGCACCCTATGTAAGCACAAAACAAGTTGGTTTAAGAATGCTTACCTGAAGCATGATCGGACTAGCTGACCAGATCCCCTCTGCCCTACTCTGTTTTTGAAAATGCTTAGAATATTTATCCTAATCTTATTATTTGGATATTGCTGTGATCATATGCTTGGCACGTGGGTGCCTTCTGTATGAGTGGATCCGTTCTATCTGCTTTTGTTCAGGTTTTAAAGCCCTATGTTTCTGCTTAACTTTTAAAGCCCCTCTATTCTATATTTGTTAATCTGTTCTACTTCCGGATTCTTCTAAATATGTATAAGGCCCATAAGTTAAAACAAAATAAATATTTAAAAAATAAGATATTAATTATAAGGTATTCTTATAAACTCATGATTTATGATTTTAGCATATTAGGCATGTGTTCTTACTTTTGATGCTCCTATGATGAGCTTATGATGTAAGCATGCATTTCTTATAGTAAAAATGCTTTGAATAATGGCCTTATGATTTAAACATGTAAAACCTTTTATTAAAATGCTTTGCATGTGTAATTGATCTTCATGCCTTATTACGTGAACCTGAAAAATGATGTTTGAATGGTTTTTATCAAAACTTATGGATGTATGAGATTGTTGAGCACAATTGAATTTTGTACTTAGAGCATCAATTTGTATCGTACAAAGGTTGTAGACTTATGAGTGCAGATTTGAGACAAGATCCTACTTCGAAGTTAGTTCTTCTATTCTAGTTTAGGTTCTAATATGGCATGTCAAACCTTAGATATTGGAGATTATATTTGCTTTAAGGAATTAAGTATTCACTTAAGTATGAAGAAGAATATGTATTATGGTTTGGAATCCTTTAAGATATATATATATATATGGATTTAGTTAATTATGTTGTATGGAATCATGAATGACTATTATATAAGCCTTGTTGTTGATTATGAATTGACATTGGAGTATCTTGATTTTATTGGAGTTGATGGATTGTTAAGGTTGGATTTGAAAGTGTTTTATTGTCTCATATGTATTTTGTTAAGTCCAAGTTTCAGGGAAACTCTTGTAGTTTTCCTATAGGATTTTTCAAATCATTTTCTAAGTAAAACTATGGACGTAAAATCTTGTAAAATAAATAAAAAAAATTAATCCAATTTCTTCAGAAGGAAATTTTAATTTTGTTTTATGGAGTGGTGCCTCTGACACTAGATGTGATATCCATTATGGATTTTGAGAAATAGCAATGGATGTGGAAAAGGATTTAGCAATAGAAAATTATAAATGGATTTCGAGTAGGATTTAACAATGGAAAATGATTTTAGAAACAAATATAATATTTTAGAAATTAATTAGAAATGGATAGTAAATCACATTCAACAAATAGAAACGGAATGATGGAAAGTAGAAAACGGATTTCCATCGCTATTTAGTAAGAGATATAAATCCGTTTTTAAACAAATTTAGAAACACGTCGCCTGAAAACTGTTTCTAATCTATTTCTACCTGAATTTAGCCTTTTAGAATGGAAAAATCTGTTCCCAAATGATGATTTCTTTTTCCCTTTTTTTAGTGCTCTTTCTATTAATTTATATATTAACTTTCTATTAACTTTTTTTATAAATTATAATATTATGAATACTTTATATCATTAAAAATCTAGGAGTATTCACAAAATAGAGAAAATGAACATTTTTTGAAATAATAAAATAAAAATTTTTCAAAGTGAACCAATCAAAATAGCTTAGATCATTTTACATTAAAGGTAAGTTCAATTCATTATAAATTAATATTAATATAGACCCAAATTAATAAATAAAATTATTGTGAATTTTATGTAAACCCATTATATTGAACTAGCATCTCACAAAATAAAATTACAATAAACTACGAAACATAATGCAATCCACGCAAAACTGAGTCCTTTTCCTAGCTAATATATATGGCTCAACGTGGATTCAATATGATTTCATTGTTTTATATTCATCTAACTTATCTATAATTTCAAATGCACTCTAAAATCTTGTTCAGACTGTATAAGTTTTATGAATAATCTTGTGCGGAATCACAATTTTCTTCTCTTTTCCTTCTAGGCGATTTTAGAAGGTACAGAAAGGCAGTAAATAATTATCAAAATATGGGAAATAATACTTTTTTCTGCAGCAAAGTTTGTCTTTTATTCATACTAAACAATGACTGAATACATCATTTAACCCTGAATTTTGATTAAAAAAAATATCCTTTTGGCACTTTGAACTTTATTTTTTGTAATAATTTCGCACCTCCTTATATTAAAAACAGTAAATTTTAAGAATTTTTTGTTTTTGTATGCAAAATATTGATTTAATGCGTAGTTAATACAACTTTTGAAATAATATATTTTCTAATTTTTCAATAAGTGTTTAATCGATCTAATTTTATAAGTTGTAATCCCAAACACCTGCCATGGATAGTATTTTACTATTTATACCCTTTTGACCACATTTTTAACTACCTTCCCCACAATATCGAGTTTTAGCATATCAGGTACCTGAAAATGTCCATCATCCTGCTTGATAACACCTAGAAGCACTTGCATTTGGGAGCTCATGGCTGTAACTCTTATATCCTTCTCCTAACAAACCAAAGGGGGAAAAACAAAAAAAAGAAGAGGAAGAATGACAGTTGGCATTGTCTTGGCCATGGAGGAATAGCAAGCAATTCCACCTTAAACCAAACCACACTTGTTACGTACAAAATATGCAGAATATTGTCATACAGCAATACTATGCTTTTCATTTCATGTACAATCTATATATATTATACTCCAGCTCTATATGTTGATAATGCTGGTCTTACAACTGATTATATTCTACAAAAGCTTATCTAGCCCTGGACAACTGTATAGCTTCTTGGTCAACAGTTGATTCCTCAGCCCACACATACTGGGAAGACATGAGTGAGGAGAATGTTTGGTTCCTCTCATGCTCCATCTGCTCCCACTTCCCCCATCTCTCTGCCAAACCAACTCCTTGCAGCAGTTTAACCACTTCTGCCATTGTGGGACGGTCTTCTGGTGAGCTTTGGGTACTCAGTAATGCAACCTGGATAATGGTCTTAACTTCTTGGTGGTCATAAGTCTTCAAGTTTCCATCCACAATGTCATCCAGTCTATCCTCTCTCAGTAACTTTTTGATCTGTTACACATAATTTTTACATTATTTGCACATTATGCAAAAGAATTATCAAAGAGAAGAAAAAAATAAAAAAGCAAGAATTAACACATGATGTGTATCTAATGGTTCCAGTAGATTCAAGCTCTTACATGATCAACTAGAAGAACATCCTCTTCCTCTTCAAGGCGAGAAAGGTCTATTGCCCGCTGACCAGTTACCAATTCAAGAAGTGTTATACCATATCCAAACACATCTGTCTTTTCTGAAGACTTTCCAGTGGACAAATATTCCGGGGCAATGTGACCCATGGTACCACGTATTTGGGTGGTAATATGAGTCAACCTTGTGTCTACCAACTTTGCTAAACCAAAATCTCCAAGAACAGCTTCAAAATCATCATCTAATAGGATGTTAGCAGCCTTCAAGTCACGGTGTATAATCTTAGGATTACAATGTTCATGTAGATACTCCAGGCCATGAGCTGTACCAAAGGCCACGCGTTTCCTTGTCGGCCAGTCCAGGCCTTTTTCTCCTGGTTTTAAATCTATAATACAATAACAGGAAATGCAATAGGAAACGACTGTCACTTGCAGGCTGGTATAGGTTATTGTCAAAAACAAGAGATGCATCACGTAACACTTAACTGCATAATCAAGTGCACCTCCAAGGGAATGAGGTAAAACGATCCCAGGATAAATTAAAGCAAGGTTTTTCACTAAGATGCTACAAATAAAAACTTCTCCGTACATATCAGTGACATATCAAGGCTCAGGTCAGGCAATAATCATGCCTTCCACTAAAAGTTCAACAGTCCGAAGAATTTGGCTCCATTTCAGAAGCATGAGGTAAAATACAGTAACACGGTTCGTTTTTTTTATCAATATATTATTGAAAATTGGAAAGGTGAAAATACCTCTTAAGTGATATGCGACACTGAGGTTTTGCATATATGGATAAACAAGAATTCTCTCAGAGGAGGTCGTAGAAAAGCCAATCAAACGTAGAAGATTCCTGTGAATTGCAACGCTAATAAGTTGAACTTCTCTCTGGAATGCAGCTTCTCCTCCAGGGCTGTGATAATCTGTAAGACGTTTTATGGCAACTTTTGTGTTGTCTGAAAGAATACCTTTGTAAACTTTACCAAAGCCACCCTGTCCAATTATGTTGCTCTCGCTGAAATTGTCTGTTGCGAGTTGGATCTCACGCCAAGAAAATCTTTTAAGTTGTCCAAAGGATATTTTGCAGTCATCTTCACCTAAAATTATGAAAAAATAAAAAGATGTTAGGCTGTTGAAGGCTGAGACACTTCTTCTGTGACAGTAGTTCAGTTGCGTGACGTTTTTGTGAGGAAAAATTATATCAATATTAGTTTGTGTTAGCAAGCTAGCTAGTGGGGTTACATAGAAAATATGTCCAACTTGTAAATTAGATAAGTTTATCTTTTAGGCAGGTAGGTGAATTAGAACGAAATATGTCCAACTTGTAAGTTAGATAAGTTTATCTTTTATGCAGGTAGGTGAATTAGAACACGGAAATCCATAAGATAAACAATTCTAAATAAATAATACCTTTAAAATATTTTTTCACAATAAAAATATAAATTCCATTAAATTATATGTTCAATAATACATGCTTTATCATAATTATACTCAATGATGAAACCATAAACTTTTCATTAAGATATTACATTTTTATTTAGTGAGGCGAATTATAGCATGATAACTTACAGAAAAAATAATTGTTTATAATTAGACGGTCTTTCAAAATATTTTTCTTTTCACCGTATGTCTTTCTTTAAAAGAAAAGTGGGAGTGTATACACACACACACACACACACACACATCACAAGTGACAGTAGAAACATCAACTCGTAATAGGGACTACACCTCAGGCCAACAATTATAGCATCAAATTATGTTTTTTCAAAATTGTATGCACCCCCGCACATATGCTATGCAAGTTGACACAAAGTGTAGACATGACTAGGTTGATAACCACCAAGGCCAAAACACCACCCATGGTCACATTTTCCCAAGCACCATGATGATTTTTAATGGCAAAAATCTCCATGGGTGAGCATCATCCATATAGGTGCAAAATTGACCAAAATCAAAATAACTAAAATTTTTAGTAGGCACAGCTGAACTGAACTTTGAGGGGGGGAAAAAATGAAATAATGGCAAAAGAAAAATCAAAATGAAACACCAAAATTTTAAAATTATATATTTATAATATAGTATATTGTATGTATGGTACATTTTCATAATTATAACAATAATTATTATTCTATTTGAATTTCTTTTGGTCATTTTTTTAATAGAAACCAACCAAATTCTTAAAAACAGAAACCATAAGACATTGGTTAATCGGCTTTTCCAGTCTAAATCTGCCCTAAACGACATGCAACTTTTCAATAAGAAATTGGCTTAGTTAGGCCAAAGTAAAATTAGTGTCTTAATTTAGCCCAAAATTTTATTTTGGACCAATTTGTTATTGGCCAAAAGTATAGGACTAAATTGAACTTTTATCCTAAATTAAAGGTTTGTGAGAAGAGTTTCACTCAATTAAAGCACAAGAGCTCAATACAAAACTCAAAAAGTTCGAACTCTCAGCAAAATAGGTTTCCTTAACCTAGAATATCTGCACGTCTAAGAAATGTTAATAATCATTTTCCAAACAAGTTAAAGCATCTACATCTACCAAATAGTAACTAAGGAAACTAGCATATGTGAGTCAAACTATGATCAAAATTCAAAACCATGACGATAATAAATTTAACTATGGAAGGAAAGCAAAATTACCAGCTACATCAACAAAGACATCACGCTGGAGTCTGTAACATTGATGGTACCAGTATGCAAGAACTAGTAGCAGAACCATGAAAACCCCACAGCTTGCAGCAATTACAGCAACCCTGAGTCTTGACTTGCTTTTTGAAACTGCAACATACTGTTATATAAGCACTGCCTGAAGCAGTATGTAATAGAAAAAGTACACTAGCAACAATTTAACAAAGAAACCTGGAAAAGGATTATTAGAAACACAAGGTTCTTCCAGGCTGGAGCCACAAGCAAGACCAGTTGCAGTGAAACTGAAAACGCAAAACAGTTAATGTACTGATAAGCAACTAGTATACTTCGGATATATAGTATATATGCACTGATACAGAATTGCGTGAGGTAAATATAATATTTGAACAGATTACATACACATCTACACGCAAGCATGTCTTCTGTGTACAATTTGCAGATATTTTTCATCAAGCACACACTCAAGCCAAATAGCTAAACTAATGGGAATATCTTCCGTTGGGTGTGTAAATGCAAACCAAACTTACAGCAGATAAGGTACAAAAAAAGTAAGTTTCTGTAGTAATATTATCATCTGTTGTTAGAGTTAAGAACGATGCCAAACAAGAAATCTAGAGCAAACACAAAAAAGAATGAACCAAAAAATGATTGGAGAGGACATGTATTGATTGGACTGAGTAATTACAACTGCTGTAGAAGATAACTATATGGAATAAAGGAAGAAAGAAGTAGAGTGAACACTGATGTTGAAAAACAATAAGGTGAAGACAAAATTGGTTGCAAGCAACCCCCAGGACTGATGCCCGCTGCAGATATTCTGCGCCAAGATAACAAAATAATATCTTCTCCAAAAGGTATACTGCCCCTTTCCCAATGCTTCCTTAAATAGCCAGCCCATAACTAACTTGGCTGACGTGGAAACTGTCCCAGGATATCAGATTCATCCAGCCAGGTTTGCCTCATCTTCAGTTTGCCCCTTCCATTGAATTAACACTTGTTGTACTCGCTGTTGGCCTCTTAAAATAGTTTTATGCTGGCAGACTTTATCAGGCTCAAGCAGGTAGCCTTCTTGGCCATCTAAGCTGTCCGGCAAGATATCTATTACCAGATGATCTCCCACTACCCATTTCAGCTGAGAAACATGGAAAACAGGGTGAATTTTTGCAGTTGGGGGTGGCTACAGCCTATAAGCAACGGCACCCACCTTTCCAATAGTTTTTTTAAGGGCCAAAATAACGTGCTGCCAGCTTAGCATTTATTCTTGGCGATGGACAGTTGCCAGTGAGGCCTTAGCTTCAAGAAAACCTTTTTGCCCAACAGAATATTGGACCTCCCTTCGATGCTTATAGGCATATTTTAGTATAATTGCTGAGCCTTATGCAAATTAAAGCGCAACTGATGGATAATTTCATCTCTATCTTGGAGCTGTTGAGAAAGAGCTTCAACCCGCATTTCACCTGGCAAGAATTGTTGTAAAGTGGGAGGTGGACGCCCATAAACTGCTCAAATGGTGTAGTCCTAACAGCGCCTTGGAAATTTGTATTATACCAATACTCAGCCCAGCATAACCACTTTGACCAGGTTTTTGGCTAGTCAGAAGAAAAACACCTCAAGTAAGTCTCCAAACTCCTATTAAGTACCTCCGTTTGACCATAGGTTTGAGGGTGATAAGCACTACTAAATCTCAGTTGAGTGCCTTGAAGCCAAAAGAGTTCAGTCTAGAACTGACTCAAGAAGATGGGATCCCTATCACTTACCACAGTGTGGGGAACCCCATGTAACTTAACCACCTCTCTAATAAATAAGTCTGCTACTTTGGCAGCTGTAAAAGGATGCCAAAGAGGTATGAAATGGGCATATTTTGATAAGCGATCAACTACCATAAGTATACAATCAACACCATTTGACCTGGGTAAACCAATGATAAAATCAAGTGAGACATCTTCCCATATATTGTTAGGAATTGGCAGAGGCTGAAGTAGACCAGCCGGAGATTGAGCTTCATACTTACACTTCTGACAAATAATACAAGTTGCCACAAACTGCTTGATCATACGCATCATACCTGGCCAATAGAAATTTGAAGCTATCCTTCCATACGCGCAATAAGCTGCTGAATGTCCTCCCACGGCAGAAGAGTGAAATTTAGAGATGATACGCTGTATCCAGTGAGATGAAGGAGACAGGTCCAGCTTACCTTTATAGAACAAACACCCATGAATGAGAGAGTAGTGAATGTGAGATGTTGATTTGGTGCTTAAATCAGTTATAGTCTTGGAGATGTGTGAGTCTTGTTGGATTTCAGCATCAATTTGATCCCAGTCCACCCACTGTGGGCTAGAAAGAACCTGAAGCTGCAAGTCCTCATCTCAGCGTGATAGAGCATCCGCGGCACGATTAGTCTTGCCTATCCTATATTCAATTGTGAAGTCATATCCCATGAGTTTTGTCATCCAATACCGTTGCACAGGGGTGGAAACTTCTTGATGGAGTAGATGGAGGAGGCTTCTGTGATTTGTACGGATTGTTAATTTGCAGCCAATCAGACATGGCCTCCAGTGTCTGATAGCTAAGACCAAGTCCATAAGCTCATTATTATAGGCTGAGTGAGCAGTAGCCGGATTACCCGTAGCCTTACTGAAATACACAATAGGTTTGTTGTTCTGCATTAACACTGCTCCCACGCCAACCTTCGACACATCTGTCTCAACAACAAAAGGCTGTGAAAAATCTGGTATAGCCAAAACAGGAGAGAGAATAATTGCCTTCTTTAAATTTTCAAAAGACTATTGAGCTCGAAAACCCAAATAAATGCAGCATCCTTCTTTAGCAAGTTTGTTAATGGTTGAGCTATCTTGCCGTAATTTAGTGGGCGATAATAATCCATGAGCCCTCAGAAAGCCACAAATTGCCTTAACTGATTTTGGTGTCAGCCAATTCAAGATACTAGAAACACCTTAGATGGTTCCATTGCTACCCCTTGAGTTGAGATCACATGCCCAAGATATTCCACTGAGAGCCTACCCAAAAAACACATCTCATGAAGGTACAGTGAATTGGAGTGAAGGAGCTAGAAAACTTCTCGGAGGTGTTGCAAATGGGAGTCCCATGTCTTGCTATAAACCAGAATGTCGTAAAAAAAAACTAGTACAACCTCCTTAAATGGGGCCGAAAAATGTCATTCATAATCGCTTGAAATGTGGCTAGCGTGTTTGTTAATCCAAATGGCATGATCAAAAACTCTTAGTGGCCGGAGTGAGTGCGAAAGGCGGTCTTGTATATATCTGGGATTGCAACTCGAATTTGGAAGAATCCTTGCTTAAGATCCAATTTAGAGAAATATGTTGCCCCATGCAACTCATCAAGCAACTCTTGGATTACTGGAATTGGATATTTGTGGGGAACTGTGACCTTATTTAGTTGACGGTAATCAACACAAAATCACCAACTTCCATCTTTCTTCTTAACTAGCAATACCGGGCTAGAGAAGGGACCGGAGCTAGGTTTGATTATCCCAGCATAGAGCATGTCCTTCACTAATTTCTCTATGGCCATAGCACTAGGGCTTTACCAAGACTAGCCCCTTTCCTGGGCAAAGTGCTATCCGATGATCTTGCAGGCGATAGGGAGGTAACTTTTCTGTCTTGAAAAATAGCTGCAAAATTACCTTTTAGTTGTTGCAATTGTTGTTGTTGTGTGGGGGAAATAGAGAGCTAGGTGTCCAATGGGTTGGCTTCTGGAACCATAACACAAAGTAGAGCTGAGAATTCTACAACTGGTATTTTGTGAAGTGACTTGTGGGTACAGAGAACTTGGATAATGAGGGATCACCAACTAAGGTAACTAGCTGATCCAAATAATTGAATGTCATTGTCAATTTTTGCCAATTGACCTGGACATCCCCTAAGGTTTCCAACCAGGCAACTCCTAATATAACGTTGACACCGATCAAGTGAAAAACATAGAAATCACCGGTGATGATAATAGAACTCAATTCCAGTTGTAGATTGCGGCAAACCCCGATAGATTGAAGACGGTGGCGATCACCTAGACGAACAAAGAATGGCGGAGTTTCTTCAATATGTAGGCGTAATAGGGATACCAGCTGGTCGGAGATGAAGTTATGGCTGGCCCCACTGTCAACCATTGCTACCATAGGCTGTACCACCACCGTACCCATGAATTTCATAGTTTTTGGACGAGAGATGCCACCCATAGGGTATGAGGGAAGTTCCAAGTGAGAAAAATGTCCTTCATCAAGGCCTAATGGAAGCAAGTTAGATGGATCAGATTCCAATTCAGCCGGTTGACCATCAACATTAAGATTGTCACCCAGAGTTTCATCTTCACCAATAATCAAAGCCTTGAGAAATTTATTGGGGCACTCATGGAGAGGAGAATAAGGTTGCTTACACCTGAAACAAAGCCCTTTAGCAAGTAATTCCTGGTAATCATTATGAGACTAGTGGCGAACACCGTGGTTTTGAAGTGGTGGAGTATTGGTTTTGTGAGGGGCTGGTAATGGTAAAGGGCAATGATTGATTTTTGGTGGTTGAGTTGAGGCTGTATTGTTTGTAAGGAGATGGGTGTTGGGTCAGGCAACAGCTTGTATTAATCCTTGGGCCCGAATTGGAGTTGGGCTCGAGATGTGCGGGCCTAGCCAAAAATATTGGTTATTAGTAGAATCACCGGAATTTGGGTGGTGATACGGCTTGGTGGTTGAGAAAGATGGGTTATAAGGTTCCACTAATTCCATTTCGATTTCCCTGATCACACGCATAACATTGTGGAGGTCTGTGATATTGTCGGATTTCAAGCACACCTTTATCTTAGCCTTGAGACCATTTAGAAAATATAAGAGCAATTGAGGATCAGTTAACTTAGGAGTCTGAGAAGCTTAAGAGATGAAATCATCAACAAATTAAGAAACAGTACCTGTTCGTTTTACGGCCGCCAGATACTCATATGGATTTGCGATGATATTTCCGACATGGCTTTAAATGAGTTCCAATTTTAATCGCGACCAACCCAATTGTGGGATGCGGTTGCACAACCACCATAACCAATGGAGTGGGGCCCCCTCCATGCATATCATTGCCAAGGAAATCTGTTATGCTGGTGGAATATTGTGCAACTCAAAGTATTGCTCGGCTCTTGCTATCCAACCAATTGGATCTAGTCCAGAAAAAGATAGCATCTCTAATTTTTTTTTTGCAGTGAAATGGGTAGCAGCAATGGGAGTGGGTCTAGTAGTGATGTTAGGGCGGTAGGAAGACGAGTCGCTGGTGGGTTCTGATTCATCTGGCGACTTGCCCTTAGCCATGGTTTGGAGTAACTGTTTGATTTCAGCTTGGTCAAGTTTAATAGCAGCAAGGGAGTCTTCCGTGGTAGCATAGTTCTTCTCTAACGCTTCCAGTCTAGATTCCGTTCTGGTTTTGGGCATCCGGCAGGTCAGACCAATTTGTTAGAGTTAAGAACGATGCCAAACAAGAAATCTAGAGCAAAAATAAAAAAGAATGAACCAAAAAATGATTGGAGAAGAATTGTATTGATTGGAGTGAGTAATTACAACTGCTGTATGAAGATAATTATACGGAATAAGGGAAGATTGAAGTAGAGTGAATACCGATATTGAAAAACAATAAGATGAAGACAAAATTGGTTGCAAGCAACCCCCAGGACTGATGCTCGCTGCAGATATTCTGCCCCAAGATAACAAAATAATATCTTCTCCAAAAGGTATCCTGCCCCTTTCCCAATGCTTCCTTAAATAGCCAGCCCATAACTAACTTGGCTGATGTGGAATAATTCCTTGATCTGCAATCTTTGTATCAGCAATTCTACTGCTGCCACCTGTGGATTCGCTCCTTCTAGAATATACCATGAAGGGCCTAGGGCCTGAATTGGCTTGATCAGCACTTCTATCATCTGTTCTGTTTATGTGAGCACTATTACAAATTGAAAGAGTAGAGGCGAATTGGGTAAAAGGTTAGAACCCATGAGGTGAAAATGTGTGATGGTGGGTGTTAGCTCTTTAACTGATGATAGTCCAGATTCCAGCATTCAAGTTTACAAAAGATTCACACATGGCAATACAGGAAAAGCAAGACCAGGTCATTTCCACACTGACATCCACCAAGAATAGTGGCATATTCAGCTGATGGTTTTCATGCTTTGTTCAGTTTTATTTCAATTGTTTAGTTGTGGTTCAGTTTGTTAATCACGTTCCTTAGTTGTAGGAAGTTGAACTTCCATGTTTCCTTGTTTAAAGGAGGTAGTTTATTCCTCCGGCAGTATATTTAAACTTGAGAATTCAATAATAAAGGTATGCAGAAAATTTCCAAAGTCTGTTAGCAATCAAATTGACTAAGCTGATACCAACTATATATATATATATACAAGTTAAAAGGAAAATGGCTAATGAAATTTGAAAGAGAGGTAAAATATTAGTGAAATATACTTGAACTCTGGAACTGAAAGAAGCTGCAGTGGTACTTGTCCAGTTAAATCATTGGATGAAAGATCCCTGTGAAATGAAGAGATTCGCAAGTAATATAAATTGTCAACTAGTGCAAAAGCACAAATGTGGAAAAGAAAAGCAAATTGAGAAATAAGACATGGAAATAAAGGCACCATTTCAAAAATTTTGCCTCTACCAAGGCTAGAAAATTGAAAAAGAGATTCCTCAAAGTTGAGTCAATCCTATAATAATTTTATTTTGAACACAAAGTTATCCAAATAGGATGTTTATAACTGATATCATGCACCACAATTAAAATCAGCAACATAATTATTCCATTGCTTCAACAAACTTAAAAATAAAAAAAAAGAAAAAGCACATCTGTCTACAATAAACAAGACAACATTTGCGGAATCCATAGAAGTACAACCAATAATAATAACCCAAAGCCACATGAAACCTCTAAATGTAAAAGTTCTTTGTAGAACAACCAATAACAAAATTAACCAATATGAAAAAGTGGAATGAGAAAAGCAAAGAAAGTTATCATCAAGAAACTTTGAATTGAACTACATATGATTGTGTTCCTTCATGCATAAATAAAGAAATAAAAGAGGACTCTTCGAGATAAAATGCGACTTACAAATGCTTTAAGTTGGATAGCTGCGCCCATGAGATTGGTATAGAACCATTGAATTTATTATTTGCAAGATTCAGATTTTCTAGCTGCTCCATGTTGCCAAGATAATCTAGCAATGGGCCTGATAGATTATTGTTCTGTAGTTCCCTGTATAGAATACAATAATAACTTCAAAATGAGAACACAAAAAGAAGGAGAATAACAAGAAGAAGAGTACGTTACATAGTCTTGTCCAACTTTAAGGTCACTTTTATTTTCACCCTTTTCATTGCAGCAATTCTATTCCTAGATACTAATGGTGAGAAGTTCTACATCTGTTTTCACATGTTTGCAAACAGACGAAAGTACTACTAAGCTTTTAAGTGAACAGGTGATGTCGCAAGAAAATTTTTGTGGCACTCAAAAATTCCTGTGACACTCTGTCTCTCACAAGATTCAAAGCCACCCCAGACATATTCTGCCTCCTTAAACCTTCTCTCTCCCTTTACTTTACCTCTTTACATAGGATCCAAAATAATATTACGAGTTCCGAACCCTCAAGTAAATTCTTACCTTCATTATTTGAATTTTCCTTTCCTTTGTCCTCTCTGCCCTTCCACACCCTATCCTTGCAAAATGGACAAAACTGCAGGTCACTAAATTTTGTTACTTTTACTCCACCATTTTAAATTTTGATTTGAGTATTCCTCAATCATACTATTTACTCATTCTTTGAGAGCTCTTTCCACCCTTCACTGGATATCCATCTTAAAATTTCTCTAGTCCAAACTTAAACCATAAAAGCTCTTTCAAAATAACATTTCTAGCCTAATGTTGCTGAAAGCATTTTCTTCATCTCTTTGTTTCCATATATCTGTCATCATGCATGCAGTGCAAGTTTATCCATCAAGAATGCTAACTTACAAGCTAACCAAGAACTTCAGTTTCATAATTGCAGGTGAAAGAGTCCCTGTAAAGCCAATTGAAGCCAAGCTCCTGCAAATTAGTACATTCACAAAGTAAATGTACTGGAAAAGGACAGGCAGAAAATACTAATGAAAGAACTACTACTCATGTATTATTCAAATTACAGTGTAGTATATCAGCAATCCAACCATTCCCCTTAAAATAACAGAAGAAGCATCTAAATGGATGCACTTACAGCGAGGTGACACTTCCATTTCTGCAAGTGATATGAGACCAACTATAGCAAGGGCTCACCAAATAATAATTCCAATCTTTTATTTGACCATTGGAATCATTAAGTGCCTTTAGAAGCTCAACTAAAGCTTCACCTACACATTAGTAAAAGTAAAAACTAATCATTAGCAAGGTGCACGCAAACTATCGTGCAGCAGCCATCA
This sequence comes from Jatropha multifida, assembly GCA_948099535.1. Taxonomy (NCBI): domain Eukaryota; kingdom Viridiplantae; phylum Streptophyta; class Magnoliopsida; order Malpighiales; family Euphorbiaceae; genus Jatropha; species Jatropha multifida. The sequence continues at coordinate 3,994 of CANUEX010040950.1, read as the reverse complement.
ATAATCAAGCCATTGCCTCCAAAATCAAAATTTTAAGGAAAACATGTGATATAACAAGTAATGTGATGGAAAACCATAGAGCATGTGAACAGAGTGTCCATTTTTGGCTCACATATCATGGACAGGCAAAAACCCATTACATTTTCCTTCCTTGACCTTGATGACAGATCAAGAGGATACACAACTGAAACATTACAGAATAATTATGATAATCACAAAAACCAGTGTAAAAATATATTTAAAAAACTAACAGTAAACTATATTACATGAATTACTCAACTAAATGATTTGCCATATGAGGGGTTAATTTTTACCCATCATCCCTGAACTAGGGCATAGCACTTTAGCATACCTAGACTTTAATTTTACCCAAAAGTAACTAAGCTTCTATTAGTTTAACACTAAAGGGACTCTTATCACATTCCAATCGAAATTGCACTAGACAGCTGACTTGGCTCGATGGATAGTCAATAAATCATTTTCTAAACTCATGTCAGCTGCTGTACTCAGATTAAAGACCTCTCTCCTACCTCCTCCTTGTCTGCTGCTCAATTCCCAAATTGAGAGGCCATATTTCAATCAAAATCAAAACTCTCCAGAAGCTTCTCTCCTCTCACTGTCTCTCCCCCCTCTTATGTCTCCTCTGTGAACCCTGTTGGGATGTGCTGCAATTGGTATGCATAAGGAAGTAACAATCATTCTAAAGAATTTTTGAAAGCCAAAATCTAAGTTACTGTTTTAGAAGAACTTAATTTTAATGTTAAAGGAATTTAATTTTACTTGGAATAGTTTTCTAAATATGGCTGGAAACTTGCAATTCATATTTTTGTATTAGCATTTAAATGGGTAGTCATTGAGCCACAAAGTTGTGCAATTTTTCATTTTTTATGTAATAATGAAGACCTCTATTAACAATTAAAACACTTAATATTGTAAAAGAAACTCTTTTCCCTCTAATATGTCTTAAAATTAAAAAATAGTAAAATGTTAAAACTGATAGATAAAATGAAATTTTCAGATATAAAAAAAGATTATATAACTCAACACAAAGCTCATGTAATTTACTACTCCTAAGTAAAGATGGTTGAGCCCTATAACAATTGAAAACTACAATACTGCAAAATGTCTAAATCATTCATGACACTATGTCTTAATCAATTATGAACTATGACTTTCAACAGCTAGCTATTGTCGTCCACATGACACAAATCTTGGCTAACAAGCAATTGTAAGATATACCAAACCTTCAAGGTCAGGATCCTTGGAGGAAAAACCAATTGTTAAAAAATTGAGGAGTATGAAACTGCCAGTGACTAGCTTCAGAGGATGCCATGTGGAAAAAGCTCCAAACATATAATTTTGCTCCGTCTCCACAAAAGTTTTGCCTGTAAATCTCTTGCCACAATTTGGATATTCTAAGGAAAAGAAATATCAAATGTTTAGACCAAGGTGCAAATACTTATTCTAAATCAGAAATGTAGACTTACTAAAAGTTAAATGGGAGGAAACAATTGAGACCTAACTTACATAATAATCAAACATATATGCATCACCAAAATATTATATCCTGATGCTATATTAAAAATTTGAAAGCAAGAAGGCTGGCACATGCCATATAGCAATAGAAGCGCCAAAAAGTTAAAAATGCAGACTCCATCAAGACAATATATCAGCCTCTTATATGCCAGTGTAGACAAGTTAAAAAAAGGGATATTGATGGGAAGCTTTATTTCAGTGAGAAGAGGGAGACAGAGAGCCTTTGAACATCAAAATCCACTGCATCAACAGTAAAAAGTTATCCTCCACATATTACTTGCACCCCAATAGGCTATATTTCCAACATGCTAAGTTTATATCATCAATTTAGACATGAAATGAAGAAAAAACAATTGACGAAGGGCAGAATTGATGCAGTAACCATGTGAACTTTGTAATTTATGATGCTGCCATTGGAAAAAGTGAAATAGCCTATTCGAGGTAGGTTACTGCACACCATAAGTTCTTTCTCACAGAATTCCAATTTGGAAAGATGCAGTTTAGTTTAACCATATGCCAGTATGCTCTAAATTCTAAATAAATTGTGGAAGCCTTTGTGGTGAGGCCTATAGTGGTGCTCCAACCTAAAATGATGCTTCACCTTAAGTGTAGCCATAGCTTATAGGTAGGAAACTTCATAATCTCATGATATAATCCTCATATACTTGGTAATGAAACAAATTGGAAAAAAAAAACAAAACAAAACAAAAAAAACAAAGCAATAAAATAGTAATATCTTTTGCACCCAGAAACATAAACATTTACTGTTCATTCCCAATGGGTCCTGTACAGAACTACTTAGACTTCTATTTCTTTTTGTTTTGATTCAAAATTTTCCATTCTTCATAGAAAGGTTGAGGACTGAAACCATGAGCTTGGCCTGCAATTAACTCTTCCAAATGCACCAATCGAGCTAATTCTACATAGTTACTTAATTGGCCTGTTTAATAAATTAAGAAAAGGTTTTTTTTTTCTTCTTTCTTTCTATCTTCATCTAACTATGTTATGTAGCTGTATTGCAGGACTCGATGGGGGGACCCATTATTTCTAATTCTTATAATTGAATACGGTGATCTGTTTTTCTAACATTTATGATTAGCTACAAACATTTGCAGCCTGTCCATCCCTTTGAAATATTCACAAACTTCCATAAACCCTCACCATCAGCTGCAATTTAAAGAACACAGATACATAAAAATACCATAAATAAAAAGAAGAAAATACAGTAGACTTCTAACTCAAAAGCTATTTGTTATCCAAATGTAACAGTAAAAAGAGGGCCAAAATCAATACCCATCAAAGAGGAGGAGAATATATATATATATCAACAAAAGGAAAAACAATAAATTTGGAAAAATATTATCGAAGCATACCCGGTTGTCCTCCTGGTTTAGCCATGGGAAATACAAATGCAAGCCACCATGAATCGAAAAGAAGAAAAAATTGAAATTAGAGATAATGATACGCCAGTGAAATAGATGATACATTAGTGCAAGGGACCCACAAAGCATTTGAGAAGAGGAAAGGGAAAGAAGAAAAGGAAATTCTGAGAAGGCCAATAAGGAAGAATGTGAGAGCCCTACTAGAGACTGTGCAAGTGTTATTGGTGGAATAAGAACGAGAATCCCACTAATTAATGCTTCTTATCTACTCTCTTCTTTTGGGTTTTCATAAAAAATTAAAATTAAATAAAATCTTTTCATCAAAGCAGATGCCTTTGCCAATTTGCCATCGGATACAATACTGTATAGAATACGGCAAGCAAAGCTTTCTTTGGTGTTAGCATCCGGTGTGGTGAGGGATGCACAGACATAGACTATATTGCTGCCTCAGTGGCTGACATCTGATGCTGGCTTTTGCTACGACTTCACGGACATCCCTAAGGTTTGATAAAATTAATCACCACGTCTCTGCTATTTACTAAAATTATTATAACATCCCTAAATTTTAATTCCATCTCACTATAATATCATTAGTTAAAATTTATCATTTTTCCACTTAATTTTAAGGGAGACGACAAAATTACCTTATATAAAAATTATTTCCTTCTTCTTTTCCTCTATAAAGGGGGTGAGTATGGTTTGATTTAGTGCTGTTTAAAAAAATTTTCGAATCAAACCATAAATTATGATTTATAGATTTTTTAATCTAAATCAAGCCATTTAATCAATGAAATCAAATTAAATCTGTCACGACCCAAAACCGTGGGCCGGACCGGCACTAGGACCTAGGTAAGCTTAAGGCATCCGAGGCCCGTAATAAGCCTAAACTATCACAACTCATCCCTATTATCATTTGACTATCGGAATAGTAAGCCCATATTATGACATTTTCATAAAACAATCAGAGTTATTAATTATAACCCAGCAATGGAAATGCCTACTATTTGCAGCTCAGGCCCACATCCATATAATAAAAATATTTTCTCATGCAAATATTTATTTGTCATAATATGTTC
>CANUEX010040874.1:0-48229 GCA_948099535.1 Jatropha multifida | reverse complement strand
TAGCCTGTTAGCCTGTTAGCCTGTTAGCCTGTTAGCCTGTTAGCCTGTTAGCCTGTTAGCCTGTTAGCCTGTTAGCCTGTTAGCCTGTTAGCCTGTTAGCCTGTTAGCCTGTTAGCCCTGCTTCGTTGTCCGATGCTCTATATGCGCGCGTAATAGCGTTTCCATACTCTCATCGCCCGCAGGTATATCCAGTCGGGTATGATCGATACTCATAGTGTGATTCTTATACGGCACGAGAATTTTATTATTATGCAATAAAATTTGTGCAATGAATTCAATACGGCCTGCCGGGAATACAGGTTCTGCTTTAATGATCGCGCCACAGGCAATTGTGCCATCAGGCTGGATAAATAAAATAGAATGAAATGTGTCGAAAATCTCTGATTTCCAGTCTGGTGCCGAAAATTGATTGTAATCGATCCCTTTATTTTCATCCTTATTAAAGGTGGTGACATAAAACGGGATAAAGTCATTCATAGTCAAACACAGTGCCATTAATTGCTCGTTACCCGCATTCTGGATAGTGTTTGTCAGCAGACTGAGAACATATTCTATTTGCGTATAGTCTAAGACCAGTAACAGATTTTCACCATTCTGTAATAAAAATAAGAAATTAATTCTGTCCTGCCGCTGCCTGAGCACAAAATTCGTTACGCAACGTTCAGCACTGGTGCTTTGTACCTCATCGAGAGAAATTGCTGGAACATGGGTGCTCAATGTTTGTGAGTGAGCGTTCACCTGCTCACGAATCTGGTCTGGCGATTGTTGGTAGAGCCGATGCAAAGAGCGGTAACAGCTAAACAGAGCAAACATCACCTCCTGCAACTGATTAGGTGGCAGTAAAAGTAACTGCTCGCTATCGGTAGAATCAATCACTTTCAGCGCAATTACAGGTACACCATCTGCCGAGTTGATAACTCCCGTGTTTATTCCCTTTAACATATTCATTTATCATTCTCCTTTATAGCGATGATATTTTGGAAAGATCAATAACCCTGTCTGCACAGGCAATAGTAGACGGACGGTGAGCCACAATAATGCGCGTAATATTTAATGACTCAATCGCGTTGTTAATCATTCTTTCATTATTTGCATCAAGATGGCTGGTGGCCTCATCCATAAATAAAATATTAGGTTTCTGATAAAGTGCACGAGCGATCAATAAACGTTGTTTCTGACCACCAGAGATGCCACTGCCTAATTCACCGATAATCGTCTCGTAACCCATTGGCATGCGCATGATCTCTTCATGGATATTGCACTTTATGGCACATTCAATAATCAGTTGCCGATCGGCATTATCTTCAAAGCCGGAAATATTATCGGCAATAGAACCTGAAAAAAGGCGATCTTCCTGCAATACACAGGCAGTACAAGCGCGGTAATTATTTACACCGATTTTTTTGACGTCAAAATCACCGACGAAAATATCTCCCTGATCGGGTGTAAGCAGGCCGGACATCACTTTCAGCAGAGTGGTTTTACCAATTCCGGAGGCACCCGTTAATGCCACGGATTCGCCCGCGGCAACGGTAATATTCACATTGGAAAACACCGGCCTGGTCAATTTGTCATATTGATACGACAAATTCTGCACCTGCAGCGGGACGCCAGCGCTGTCCTCGAAAACTTTCCGCGGCGGTGATTCCGCTTCCGGTTTGCTGAAGATAATTTCTGAAATACGCTCGTTATGCAGCGACAGCATCTTGAACTGCATTGCCAGGTCAATAAGCGACGAGGCGCGCTGGGCAAACTGGCCACGATAGGCGTTAAACGCCATAAACATACCGATGGTCATGGTGTTATCCATTACCATCAATGCGCCAAGCCACAGAATGACTACCTGATCGACAGAGTTGATAAAAGTATTGATACCGCCGAATAACATATCAAAGCGCGTCTGCCTCAGGCTGGCGTTGCTGACGTCGATATTGGTATTAAGCCAGTGCTGAGAGCGGCGGTTTTTAAGGTTCAGCGATTTTATAGTCGCAATACCGTACAGCGTCTCCATAAAATGGGAACCCGAACGCGCGCGTTTAACGATCAGCTCTTCGCTGATCGTACGGTAAAATTTGTAAGTGATAATACGCATTGCCGCGTAACACACGGTAAAGCCGAGCACGACCCAGACCAACCAGCCACCGTACAGACTCATCATAATCAGCACGCCCACGGTCATAATGGAGTCGATTGTTCCCATCACAATGTTATTTGTGAAGGTGGCGCGGATGGTATCCAGAGAAGAAAATCGTGACTGGATATCGCCCAGATTGCGCTTTTCAAAAAAGGCGAGCGGCAAACTCAACAGATGATCAAAAAAGCTGGTCTTCCACTGTATATCGGTTAGCGTATTCAGCTTCAGAGATACCCATGCCCTTATCATGCTGACTGCGGTCTTGAATAGGGTAAAAAACAGCAGCCCGGCGCAGATCACCAGCAGCAGGTTGTTGTCATGGGCGGTGATAACGTGGTCGGTGACCAGCTGCGTGCCCATTGGCATGAGAAGGTTGACCGCCTCAATGACAATGGAAAGCATAAAGATTTTACTCAGCGCCGATTTCAGGCCAACAATATTGCGCATTAAATCCAGTAAGTTGAGCCGCGAGCGCTGTTTTTCCTGTGTAAAATGGCTGTCGGGCCACGCTTCGAGGGCGATGCCGCTGAAATTCTCAGACATCTCTTTCTGATGAATAACGCGCCGACCCATTGCCGGGTCGTTAATCACGAAACGTTTGCCTTTTATCGCGACCAGTACCACAAAGTGATTCAATGACCAGTGCAGGACACAAGGAAGGCGTAGCTCTTTTATTTCATCCATGTCGAGTGAGAGGGCGCGTGTTTTCAACCCTGTCGTCTGCGCGACCTGGTTAAGATCGGTTAACGTTGCCCCTTGCGCGGGCGAACCATAGCGATTGCGAAAATTAAAGAGATCGATGTTTTTACCGTAGTAACCGCAGATCATGGATAAACAAGCATTGCCGCACTCTGCCGCTTCAGACTGAATAATAACGGGTACTTTATTTCTAATGGAGAAATTGATTCTTTTAAATATAGTATCAATAATTTCTTTATTCATTTTTTGGCCCTGTCAAACTCTGTGCAACTTTATACGCGGGCGAGAACAGCCACTGATAAAGTGGTCTTTCTTCCATGAAGACAATACTTTTGGCTTTCAGGCCATTTGATAATGCTAGTTTTTTATTTTTATAAATAAATTCATTTTCTTTGATATCTATTATTGCTTTGTAAAGTGTAAGCTGTGAATTGGTGTTGGTCTGGCCTGCGCTATATTCAGACAGTTCTCGCCGTGTTGCCGGTATGGATGATATTGATTTTATCTTTCCAGAGAACTGTCCAAATTTATCTGAAGGGAATGCATCATAGCGGATATTCACAGTGTCGCCGATTTTCACATAAGGCAGGCTGTTATCGGGAAGCCATAATAATAAGTAGTACTTAATATCTGTTAATTGTTTGATCTGGGCCAGACTGCTTCCTGCATCAACCATTTGGCCAGGAGTAACAGCAATGGACTCCACTCTGCCAGCAATGGTCGATTTTACCAGAATTTTTCCATTAGCATTCGTTTCAATAAGCTGAGACTGGAAATCGCTCAACTGGTTATATTGCGATGCAATCTGGTTATCCAGTTCTGCAGATTTAACCGTAATATCACTGCGCGACTGGGTGAGTTGTAGTTCAAGCTGCATTTTCTGCGTCGATAATGACTGAAAGGCATTCTGCTGCTGCACATAAAGTGAATGCTGGTTATTGTACTGATCTTTGTTAATGAGCCCTTTCTTCAGGTACTGATTATAGTTCTGAAGCGCGCTCTCCATTTTCGTTAAACCCTGCTTCGCCGTAGTTAGCAGCCCATCAGTTTCCGCAAGTGAACGCTCATAACGCTGGATTTGCCGTTTTGTTGTAGCGATAAAATCATCTTTGTTCACTTTCAGTTTATTGATGATTTCTTCGGCATTGGCAATTTTAGCCTTTATCATCGAAATATTCGTATCGGATACATTACCCGCATTGGTGCTTTTAGATACATCCAGTTCAAAAAGCATATCGCCTTTTTTAACCGTATCACCAACCTGAATAAATTGTTGAGATATAAAACCCATCTGCGGTGATGAAATATTTAATGGATGGGGGAGGGTAATCACTTCACCTACAACATCGATGCGTTGTGTGAATTTAAAGAAGCAAAGCATGACGATAAGAATCGCCATAAAAGCGATGCAGCACGCTGAAATAATAAAAGGTGATACGCCTTTAAATAAAATGACCTTGCCTTTCCAGTAACTTCGTTGGTGATCGACGGCTTCTTGTCTGAATAATTTTTGGCCCATTGGCATATTACCTGGAGGTTAAAAAAGGCCCGAACATGTCGGGCCTAGATTCAGGATTAAAACTTAATCACGGAACAAAAGTACCGCTGAAAAGACCATCCAGGAATTTTTTAGAATATTCCCAGGTTTTGTCGAAACCTACAATCGTTGCGCCAACTGCACATGAAATGCTACCGATAATACCGGCGCCAATCATACCAACACCCTGTCCGATTGAACCAATACCCAGCAGACCGCCGCCGTCACCACCATGTTTACCACCAATGGCGGCACCACCAGCAAAACCCATAGCTGCGCCCATAGCTGCGCTTGCAATGGCTTCAACAGTGTTACTAAAAATAGAAGTCCAGTTATTCCAGGAATAAGCCCCAGACACATTATTCATGTCTTGAACAGATAATGTTTTCATAGTTTACCTTAAGTGTGTTTTCAGATAATTGTAGTATTGCAAATTTTTCAACTGACAAAATTCAGCGTTCGGTAATGAGTCCCGCGCTGATAGTCGTTATTTTCAGGATGTCATATCTTAAAAACAACTTAAATTTTGTGAAATCCAGCCATTTAATATTTAATGAAGTCTCTGAAAATACTTGTTGTTAAATAACATGTGTGTTGTTTAAGACTTTAAAAAAGAGGCTAACGCTCGTTAATTGTAATAGTCATCCCTGCATTAGCCTGGCCTGGTGTAATCATGGATGAGATTTTTTTGTACCTTGCAGAGAGTGAGATATAAATTTCTGTTTCGTTGTTCAAGTGATATTTAGTTTCTTTTGCAAATTTTAATGGTAGGTGGCTATAGGCATCAACAATCTCTACTGCAACACCTGTCGCCGGATTGGCAACGTTTGAATCGATGTTTAATAGACCATCACCGCTGCTGCCATGGAGCGCATCAAACTGGACATATGCAGGAACAGAATCCGCCTGGCAGGTGAGTGTTAATGTAAAAGGAACATCTTTAGATGTTGGATTTATATCACGCAAATTAAGTTTTCCCAGGTTAATCGTGCGATTATAGCTGCCATCAATAGTGCAACTTTTAAATTTTAATGTTGAACTGTAGGCAGAAACTGTCATAACAGTTACCCCGTCCATCGAATATGTTGCTACAGGACCATTGGGCATACTTCCGGAGCCAATCTTACCAACTTTAATAAAGTCAATACGCGTGTAACTGTTACTTGTCCAGTCTGAGGTTTGTGGTGCTGTAGGCCAGGCTTTATTGGGAACAACTCTGTTAGGTTGGTAGAGATCGCTGATCTGAATACCAAGCCCCTCTACACCCGTCGAATAAATATTCCCTCTTGTATTGCTACCAATAATCGTCGAGTATGCCGGGCCCATTGATGAAATATAGGGGCGTTGCGCAGTGGAATTGCAACTCCATTTCCTTCCCGAAGTATCTATATTGCGGGTCCATAATATTTCCCCTATGGGGGCATTAGGATCAATGGCAATTAAGGGACTATTCAGACGGTACTCGAGCTTATTACCTTCCACTCCCATGCCAGAAGCTATGGCTCGACATCCAACAGCCCAGGACGAAGCAGAATGGAATAGTGATAACATCACTACGGATGTGATAAAAATATATCTCTTCATATATTAACTTTCCTGAAATCTTACTGGCAGATAGCCTCAACTTGCTGGATGCCAGTTGGTGGCGTAGGGGTGTCACGGAAGTCGTAAGAAGCTTTGCACTGTTTATTGGCTTCATTGCCCCATTTCGCGAGAAGAGAACCTTGTTCGCTCAGACCAGTTAAATAGACTTGCCCATCTTCACCCACGAAGTTGGACTCGTTATTTTCTGCATCCTGTAGCGTTACTGTCGCACCGAAGGGGAGAATTTTTCCTGAACGGTCCAGTAATCTGATGAATCCTTTTATCCCCACTTTTCCGGCAAAACTTGAACGCACAACCGCCCCGCGCGTCGGTACAACCGTTGCAGTGTTGCTGTTCAGTTCCATGTTATCGGGAAGCGTCTCGCTGTTAAGTACAATATCGTTCAGGCGATACGGGGTAACATACGGCACCACGGTATAACCCCGGAAATCTGTCTTCACGCCGGTATGATTTGACACACTGGTTCCCGCCGCTCCCGGTGCTTCAACCAGAGCCACGCTTTCCCCAAGCGACTGGCTTAACGTCAGGCCGCGTTCATGGACAACCATTCCCCCTGAAGCGCCATAGCTGAAGCGGCGTGACTGCTGGCTGTAGCCATAAGAGGAAACCAGTTCGCCATACGTTCCCTGCCAGGAGAGATCGAGGTTGCCGCTGGCATTCGATTTATTCCCATAGCCCTGCTGGATGCTCCAGTTGAGGTTATTCTCTTCAAGCGCGGTACCGGCCAGACCAGCCATAAACGAGGTCTCACCAGGCCTGGCGATATTCATGTTATTAAAGGCATAGAGGCTATGATTTGTGTGCAGCCACTGATCGAAAGGAAGACTAACCGTCAGGCTAATTATCTGATCATTGTACGTTTTCTCGAAACTCCCTCTGTTCTGTATGGATCGCACGTAGCTATAGTTCAGGCTGTAGCTAATGTTGTTCCAGCTATTGCTGTAGCTGGTACTGATCGATCTGTTTTGCCGGTTATTATCCCAGTAATCTTCAACGACCCCGCCTACGGAAACGTAGCCAAGGCGATCGCCAATGTTCTGGTTGATATTCATTTCGGTGCGGTTTCTGACACGATACATCTGATATCTGCGGTGATCATCGCGGTACGTATTCAGCACATCAGCGAGCGTGTAGAAACCAGAGGTTGAGTATCGATAACCCGCAATAGCGAAATTAGTACCTGTCTGGGTAACATTTTTGCTGTAGCGAATACGCCAGGATTGACCATCACTTTTATCGGTATCCTGTTTTTTTGACCACGCCTGCGTCACATCAACTGATACTGCGCCAATTTTTCCCATATTTTTCCCAATACCGGTAGCCAGAGCCTGATATTTCGACGCAGCCTGAATCCCGCCGTAGAGGGTGGCATTAAACGGTAGACCATAGCTGGCGCTGGCCTGTGTAAAGGGCGTTTTAGCAATACTGTTGTCATAGGTGCGATAAACACCAGAGGTCAGGCTGTACTTGAGACTGCCTTCCCGGCGCATGATGGGTAGCGAGGCGTAAGGCACCGTGAATATTTGCTGACTACCATCGGACTCCTGGATGGTAACTTGTAAATCGCCATTAGAGTTCGTTTGGTACAAATCATCAATTTCAAATGCACCAGGAGAAACATAAGTTTCATAAATCTGGTAACCGTTTTGTCGAATGACAATTTTGGCATTACTTTTAGCAATACCCCGGATGATTGGAGCATAGCCAGTAACGTTTTCGGGAGACATTGTCTCGTCTGCTGCCAGTTGCATACCCGTAAAACCTACGCTGTCGAAAATATCCCCGGGTGATGTACTCTGTCCTAAAACGAGAGAGCTACGTAACGGAATAATATCGCGCTGCGCGTAGGTATAAATGTTATCCCACGAATCATCATTTCGATAATTATCGGTTGTTCTTGACCAGGTAGAATAATGGCGTAAACGCCATGCTCCAATATTCAGACCTGGCCGCAGGTTCAGATGGTAACTATCCTGTCTGGCAGAGGTTTGCCTGGAACTTGTCTGGCTGGCCAGAAATTTATAATTCAGCAGAAATGCCGGAATCCCCTGATCAAATTGTTCAGGAGGAACAATATTCAGGTTTTTACGGACTAATGCGGCTTGAGGTATACTTAAATTAAGACGTTGGTGTTCCGTATCATATTGTGCCGTAGCTTCTGGAATAAGTGAAAGAATATCACAACGCTGAGGGTCTTTTGCCAGCCATGCATTCTGCTTGATGTAATTTTCATTTAAACCTAATGAAATCAATTTTTGCAGATTAAGGCAAGGAGACAGCTCAATAGCATCGCTTGTTTCATCTTTCTGGGCCCTGAATTCAACGTCACTTGTTTCAATTGCTTTACCATTTAACCAAATGTCAACACGGTAGGTACCAGGGATCTGGCGCAATCCCATGTCAAAATAAGAGAGGTCGCCGACTTCATTTTGCTGATCGCTATTTTTTAAAAATTCAGGGTTGAAGAAGCTTTTGGCTGCGACACAATCTGAAAAAAAAAATGACACAAGAGTAACGCGAATCAACAGGCTTAACCCCGTCTTATAATTGGCGCTGAAAGACTCATCTTTCATTTTTATAACCTCATGTATTACTATAAGTTTTTCCTGTGGAGAGGGCCAGCCGAACCATAATCATTTATGATTTTCCAGCTAATTTGATTACCATTGATGGCACCAATATCAAACCAGGTATCTGTAAAAGGGGCTGCATAGTTTTTATCTTTCAGCTCAATGTCTTTATCATTGATTTTGATAAACATGAAATTCTGATAATACGGACCAGGATTTGTGACTTTTAATTTATTACCCGTTCTGCTCCAGATTAATTCCTCAGTTCGGTTCTCTGGTGTTTCTTTTTTCAAAGCTGTAGGTCGATAAATAAGTTTTAAACGATTGCGGATTGCAATCTGCAACGTGTTGCTGTCCGGCATGCCGCCTGGAATAGATTTTGCGTTAAGGAAAAAGAGCGATTCCCGGTCGACTGGGAGTTCTTTTACCAGTTTAAAAATACGTAACGCATTTTTTTTATCACCGTCAAGGCGAAATAATGGCGGAGTTACTAAAAAATCACCGGTTTTCACTCCATCCTGATTTTCAACCCAGGATTGAATGAGATAAGGCACTGACCCTTTATTTTCGATGTCGATGGAGACTTCTTTTTTCCCTTCTTCATAAATGATGCGCGTACCGCCAAGCACCACGCCAGCCTGTGCCGAAGCGCAGCAAAAAATAAGGGAAAGTGCATATGCAGATATTTTGAGCATGGTTAACATCTTTTAAAAAAGAGGCCTGTTCCCTCACGGGAACAGGCCAAAGGTGATTAGTAGTTAACGGTAAAGGTCGCAACAGAGTTAGCCGGACCGGTGGTTACCGTATTTTGAGTCTGGATGTATTTGGCGTAGAACGGCAGGGAGTTGGTGCTGCCTGCGCCAGTGTTGGTAATGGTGTACGGTGCGGAAGCCTTAGCCAGCTGGATAACATTACGATCTTTATCGTACAACTGGATGCCAACGCCGGTAGCGGAATTAGCGCCTGCGGTCAGAGCAAGTACAGTGTCGTCGCCATTTTCGTTCTGACCATCAAACTTGAAGGTTACAGACGTTATGGTAGACGGACAGTCATCCATTTCGATGGTGAAGCCAGTGCTGCTTGCAGAACCGTCAACAGTTGAACCAACGCCTTTAAAGGAAGTTTTTACAACTTTACCCATATCAACGTCGCCAGTCGTAGCGCTTGAACCGTTAACGGAAGTGTTGCAACCTGCATCGGTAATTTCACCGGTAAAGTTAATTGTACCGTCAGCTGCACTTACAGAAGAAATAGAAGATAATGCCAGTACAACAAATGATGCCAGTGCGGTAGTTTTCAGATTTTTCATAACATAGTCCTTGTTTAATAAAGATGACGAATCTAATGATTATCATCAGGTATATAAAAGATATATTTGTGTAGCGCGTCAGAGATAATCGCAGGCTGTTTTATCATTTTTATTGTCGCATTCTTTTATGCGGCATTATGATTTGCAGCTACGATATTTTACATTTCGAAGAATCATCTCGTGATTGCAGTGAGAATTCTATATGCAGTTTTTTATATTGCAAAGATGTCTTTTCTTAGTTGTTCTATTTTTAAGAAAATTATTATCTGGTCACAATTGTCTGTATTGGTTCTTATCTAAAAAATATCTTCATTTTCAATGGCTAGATTAAGTTGTGGAGGGGGCGTGCAGGATTTTTTATACGTGTGTTTTATATTTATTTAAGGTCATTTCATAATGGTTTACGAACTAAATATTACTTTTTGTTTGGTTATTATAGTGAATGGTATTCTTTGGCGGAAAATATTAATGCACCAAATTATAGCGTCTTGCAGAAGATGATTTTGTTTGACTGGGGTAATTTTGATTTGCGGCTATTCATAGTTTGTTAAAAAGGCAAGTGATGAAGCTCGTGTGATAACTGAAGAGGTGATAAGTGTGATTTGATTGCCTGATATAGAAGGGAGGCTGGACGAGTGCCAGGCATCCGATAATTATTTTCATAACGGATGCTTGAGTTATTTTCTGCATTATTGACTGGCGTGCTCAACACACAACCATATTATGGACGGGGAAAAATAAGAGCAGATAATGCGTTTACCAATGATGATCTAGAGCTTTTTAACCACACGATGAAAAAGAATGCAACAGAGTAACGATAAGAATACGGTAAGAAATAACAGCGACATGAAATCAGGTGACATTTCATTCAGAGCGTAACCCTTCAGCATAATCCCTCTGACAAGGCGTAAAAAATATGTGAGCGGAAGCACTGAACCCAACAGTTGCGACCAGAAAGGCATGCCATAGAACGTGTTCATGAAACCGGAAAGCATGGTTGATAATAAAAAGTAAAATGAAGCCAGTTGCATCACCTGGAGCTGACTTTTCGTGACCGTAGAAAATATGACGCCGATTGCCAGACAGAGAATGATGAAGATCGTTAGCAGCAATGCCAGGGAAATAAACGATCCCATGATCGGAACATCCATGACATAAACCGCCATCATAACGATAAACGCAGCTTGTAACAGACCAACACAAAAATAGGGGAAAACCTTACCCAGCATGATTTCCCATGCGGTGACTGGCGAATTGATGATGTGCATGATGGAGTCTTTCTCTCTTTCACGAATGATGGAAAGACTGGTCATCAGAATCAGGATCATGGAGAGTATGACCCCCGCAAGCCCTGGTACAATATTTAGACGGGTTATTCCCTCCGGGTTATAGAGTTTATGCACTACAACATCGACCAACTGTATGTTCTCTTTTTGCAGAGCCGGTAAGTTTTTCGTATCGTGTCTGAACACATCGTTAAGCAATGTTGTCAGTGCCTGTGTAGCGTTTGCTGTGGCAGCGGGATCGCTGGCATCGGTCTGGACTAACAGCTGTGGCTTCCTGGCGGCGATGAGATCTCTGGAAAACCCGGCTGGAATAATGACGACCAACTGCACTGCACCTTCACGAAATAGCTTATCGGCCTCTTGCTCACTGGTAACCCGCTGGATGGCAAAATAATCCGTATTGGTCATCCCGGTTACCAGCGTACGGCTGAAAGAAGAGACGTCGTGATCGATCAGCGCGGTGCGTACAAATTTAGGGTCAGTATTTACCGAAAAACCAATAATACAGAGGTTGATTAACGGAATCGCAAAGATCATCAGCAAGCTGACCTTATCGCGGCGTAGCTCGAAGAGCTCTTTCACGATAATTGCCATGACGCGCTCGTATATCAATTTTAATTTATTCATATTGGTACAGCCTGTTTCATCAAATGTGCGAACGAATCTTCAAGTGTGGTGGCAGTTTTTTCAACGTGGTAGTTATCGGGCAAGGCGCCAACAATAGTATTAAGTGTGTTGCTCTGTTTGCTGGTAACAAACAGCGTGTTGCTGAAGATCACTGTCTGTTCGATCTCGTCGATATCGCTGAAGCGGTATTCCAGATCGTGCAGATTCGGACCTTTAATAGCGAATGTTGTCAGCCCCTGGGATTGAATAATGCTTTCGGCCGAACCAGAAGCCAGCAAATTACCATAGGACATCCACGCCAGATGGTTACAGCGTTCAGCCTCGTCCATATAGTGCGTGCTGACCAGAATCGTCATGCCTTTGCTGGAAAGATAATGCAAAATTTTCCAGAATTCCCGGCGGGCATAGGGATCGACACCCGCCGTCGGTTCATCCAGCAATATTATCTTCGGATCGTGCAAGATGCTGGCCGAGAGCGAGACGCGTTGTTTCCAGCCGCCGGATAAATGGTGCGTCAGAACATCCCGAAAGCGCTGTAGAGCAAATTCGTTAATAAGCTCTTCGACGCGTTTTATCGGTTGGGGAATATTCCGTATTTTGGCCAGAAATAGCAGGTTTTCCCGGACCGTAAGATTTTCCCACAGTGAGAAATACTGCGTCATATAACCGATCATCGGTTTAATGGACTCTCGCTGCTTAAAGATATCGAAATCAAAACAGCTACCTGAACCGCTGTCCGGCTTCAGTAGCCCGCACATCATGCGCATTGCTGTTGTTTTCCCGCTGCCATTTGGCCCGAGAAAACCGGTGATTTTACCGGTAGGGATATTCAGCGTGAGATCTTTCACGACATGCCTGGAGCCGAATGACTTATTCACGTTCTGAAGTTTGATGCAATAATCCATCATAATATGACCTCGACGGGCTGACCCGGATGGAGCTTTTCATCCGGTTCGATTGGCATCGCTTCGATCATAAAGACCATTCGCTCTTTGTGCGCAGAGGTGAAAATAACCGGTGGCGTGAATTCGGCTTTGGGCGAAATATAGGTCACTTTTGCTGGCACCGGTTCTTCACGGCCTTCGATTTTGACTGCGATTAGCATACCCTGCGCGATTTTATAAAGCTGAGGGTTGCGGACAAAAAAGCGGATTTTAATGGTATCTTCCGGCAGTAATGAGATGAGTGGCGCGCCAGGTGAGGCCACTTCGCCAGTGTGATACATAATGTCGTAAACCTTGGCGCTACCGGCGCTGCGTAAAATGCGTTTGTTCAGCGCGATTTGGCTCTGTTTGACCTGTAATAAAGAACTTTCCACTCTGGCCTTTTGAGCCTCAATTTGATCGACGCGCGAAGGCAGGGATTTATTTTTCAGTTGGGAGGTCAATTCCTGCACTCTGTCCCATTTCATTTTGTTATCTGCCTCGGACTGCTCAAGTTCCTGCTCGGACACGTAGCCTTTGGATTGCAGCTTCTGGTAGCGGCCAAATTTCGAACGGGACACTTCGGCGTCATGCTGCGCCTGTGAGAGCTGTGCTTTCAGAATTTCCAGTTCGGTATCGCGACCGCCTTTACCCAGATCGGCCAGAGTCGAGACCTCGCTTGCATGCGTTTGATTCGCTATTTCGACCTGTTTTTTTTCATAATCATCATCCAGAACAATCAACGTTTGTCCTGCAGCTACATTTTGGCCACGCTTAACCATCACTTTTGAAATCAGCGCGGAACTTTCAGACGAAATATAGACGAATTCACCTTCAATATACCCTTGCAGATTTTTTTTATTTTCATCACGGCAACCAGTGATAAAAACCAATGCCATACAATATATGGCGGTCATTTTATGAGAAAAAAGTTTCATAGCATTAATTATTTCATAAATTCAGTAAATGTTAGGTGTATTATTCAGACTGGTAATGTTATTCGATTTTTTTCAGATGCTGCGGGCCAGTCTGAGTTATTCATCGCTTCAATTAATATAGATTCCGAATCAAGGTCGGGAGCGTGAGCGTCGATACTCAATAAAAGTGAGCCACTCTACGTTCCATCAATCCGTAACAAAGGTTGTTCGTGGGAACATAAAACCCCAGGTTGTCAGCGAAACCATCATCCGTATTATTGTCATGCTTTGTTAACATTATCAGTGTGTTATAAAATAATGCGCTGTTTCTTCTTCTCCGTGATCTTTGTAATTGAATACTCCCACAAATATATTCCTTGTCAAATGTCAATAGGGACAAGCTCTGTTTTCGACATCAATAAAAACAGAGTAGTAACAATTTAGCTGTTGCAATACCAGGATGATATTACAGGCGGAGTAACGAGATCAATTAAATTAAACTTCATTCACAGCATTTACAGACATACTGGAATGATGCGCAGATGTTTATTATGACGTTTTTTCTATCATGATTTTATATAGTTACGAATATTTTACAAATCTAAACTGATATGATTTTTTAAATGGTTCTTAATTATTTGTCTGTAATTGGTTATGAGGTTTTAAGAACTAATAATTAAGATTTTTTCGAGCAAATGAATGGGTAATAAATACGAATATGTTGTTGACGCTTTTCTCTCTATCCTGTCATGAGCCCATTGCTGACCACAGGCCTTTGACGCGTTATCGAAACAAGGGGCGGCTGAGAGCATCTGGCGTAAACTTGTAAAAAAGTTGTATTAGATTAAGCGTATTCATAACCACCAGACAATGCCGATTTGAGCGTGATAAGCAGAGCATCTGTCACCGCGTTGATTGCCGGTGGTATTGTTTTTCATCCTTTTATACAGACGCAAGGGCAGTGAAAGATCATCTGGAGGAAGTTCATGATTTCTGAAAATCCTAAAGTGGCCCTCATTGGGCCGGGGGCCATCGGAACGACTGTGGTTGCGGCCCTGCACGAAGTAGGTCGAACTCCTGTAATTTGTGGACGTACGGCGTATCCTCAGCTCGAATTACGTTTTGACGAGGGGCGCATTATTGTGCCGGGCCCGGTGTTGACCGAGCCTGCCGAAATCAAACAGCCGTTTGATCTGGTGTTTGTCGCAGTGAAGACAACGCAACTGGACGCCACCGCGGCCTGGCTGAATGTTTTGTGCGACGAGCATACGGTGGTTTGCGTGTTACAAAATGGCGTTGAGCAGAAATTACAATTTGCCGCTTATGTTGCAGGTGCGACGATTCTGCCATCAGTGGTATGGTTTCCTGCGCAGCGAGAACCCGATGCTTCTGTCTGGCTGCGTGCTAAGCCGCGCCTGACATTGCCTGATACGCCAGCGGCCCAACGTGTGGTCGAGGTGTTGCAGGGCACGCGCTGTGAAGTCGATCTCGCTGCTGATTTCACCTCTATTGCATGGCGCAAGTTGTTGCAGAATGCCGTTGCGGGCTTGATGGTGCTGTCAGGGCGTCGCGCCGGAATGTTTTCACGCTCCGATATCACAGAGGTGGCATTAGCTTATTTACGCGAATGTCTTGCGGTGGCGCGTGCGGAAGGTGCGGTATTAAGTGATGACGTGCCGCAGGAGATCGTTGATGTTTTTCATCGTGCACCGGCGGATCTGGGTACCTCTATTCTCGCTGACCGCCAGGCCGGACGAGTGCTTGAGTGGGATATCCGTAACGGCGTTATACAGCGGTACGGGTGGAAGCAGGGTATTCCAACGCCGTTAAGCGATCTGATTGTGCCGTTGCTTGCGGCGGCCAGCGACGGGCCAGGTTGATAAAAGTCGCGTATATATAAAGGAGAAACGATGGCGCATTCTGCACCAACTCTGCATATCCTGTGCGGCAAAATTGCGTCCGGTAAATCAACGCTTGCCGCTGAGCTGGCAAAAACACCGGGCACCGTGCTCTTAAGTGAAGATCGCTGGCTGGCGTTGCTG
This sequence comes from Jatropha multifida, assembly GCA_948099535.1. NCBI lineage: Eukaryota > Viridiplantae > Streptophyta > Magnoliopsida > Malpighiales > Euphorbiaceae > Jatropha > Jatropha multifida. The sequence goes on along the minus strand of CANUEX010040874.1, from coordinate 32,580 downwards.
TTTAAGGATGTGATGAGCAGCGTAGGGGACTACGTTCACTACTCGGAAAAACTCAGGAGCGCTATCGGTCCGCATACCGTTGCACTGCTTAAAGCGGGTGTCAGCGTCGTGCTGGATTTTCCTGCTAATACGCTTGCCAGTCGCCAGTGGATGATGTCTTTGATTCACACTTCGGGCGCAGCGCATTGCCTGCACTATTTGCCGGTGGCTGACGAGGAGTGCAAAGCGCGATTGCGGCGGCGGAATGCGGCGGGTAACCATGATTTTGCTGCTTCTGATGCACAGTTTGAAGCGATCACCCGCTACTTTGTTGAGCCGGGTGCTGAAGAAGGATTTCATATCTTGCGTCACGATATTCACAATCCCGTAACAAGGTTATGATGTCTTCAACACCCGATAAAAACAGCGGAGGCAATGTCGTGGATAAAGATCTACTGGACGCGGGTTATCGCGTGTATACCGGTGAAAAAATTGATGTTTACTTCAATACGGCCATTTGTAAGCACTCAGGAAACTGTGTACGCGGTAATGCGAAGCTTTTTAACCTGAAACGTAAACCGTGGATCATTCCGGACGAAGTGGATGTTGAGACGGTGATCAACGTGATTGATACCTGCCCAAGCGGTGCGCTCAAATACCGCCATAACTGAGTGAGAAAAAGATGGAAATACTGGAAGGTCACAACAAATTTTACGTCAACGACGCCCAGGGCGTTCAGGTTGCCGAGATTGTATTTGTGCCGACGGGCGAACATCTCAGTATTATTGAACACACTGATGTTGATCCCAGCCTGAAAGGGCAAGGCGTGGGTAAACAGCTTGTGGCGCGCGTGGTGGAAAAAATGCGGGCCGAGAACCGTAAAATTATTCCGCTGTGCCCGTTTGCCAAACACGAGTTTGATAACACTCGTGAATATGACGATATCCGCGCATAAAAATGTGCACCGGTGTTAGCCGGTGCACACCCTTCATCGTTACCGTCGGTAGCGAATCAGTACGGCCATTACCAGCACCAGCGCCATAAACGACACACTGTATAACGCTTGTGCTGCTCCCCATTTTTCGGACAAAAACGCCGCCGTCAGCGTTGCCAGAGCCGCACTCATCGCCTGCCAGCGCCACGCTTTTGCGCTGGCGGCAGAGACCGACTCTTCCGGGAATGTATGCAACAAACTGAAGGTTCCAAGAGCGAATACGACATTCGACGCCAGATGCGCCAGAAAGATCATCACCAGCGCAGCAGCCGTCCATGCCGATAATCCCGGCAACAGACAATAGGCGGCAAGAAAAGCCAGCAGGCAACAGAGCAGATAACGATTACTTGCGGCGTACTGTTCCAGCCGGTTGGCCTTCAGCAGTAGTGGACCGCATAGTTGCCCCAGGCTGCGGGCAAAAATTAGCGGCAGCGCCAGCCCGGCGGCGGTATCTGGCTGAATTTGCTGTATCAGCGCGGGCAAGAGTGCCATCGCAGGCGCGCCAACGGTGGCAAGAGCAGGCAACATAAGCAGGCTTCGTTGCTGCAAGGTGGATAACCTGCTCCAGCTCACTTTGTGACGCATCTCTTCTGCATCCCCCGGGGGCAACCGTAAATAGCGAGAGGTGATGCCTAACAGTGCGATCGCCAACACAAAACTTGTGGCATCGATGCCGAGCAGGACGAGCGGCGACATTCTGCCGAACAGCAAAACGCCAATCCCGGTTCCGAGCAGAACCTGCGCGGCGAAGATCACGGTCTCCATGCTGGTCGCCGCGGGCAGTTCCGCAGTACTTAAACCACGTTTGAACACCAGGCTCATGGCGGGCCAGGATAACCCGGCGACAAACGCTTCGATGGATTGCAAAGCCAGAAGCGCGGGGATGCTGTGTGCCAGCAGACCGTAAAGTGGTAGCAGTAAACCGGCCAGTCCCGCCAGCTCGCTTAGCAGCAGTAAACGCAGCGGTGAAACATGGCGGCATAAACGCTCGCCGAGGAGGCTGCCAAAAAAACCAGGCAACGTCGCCAGCATATAGGTGAGCGTGAGTGTCGCTGGAGAGGCGTGCCAGCGCAGAAGCTGGCCCAGAATAATGGTCTGCGTCAGCCCATTACCGACAGAAGAGAAAATATACGCGCAGCCGAAAAGGCACAGCCAGCGGTGCTGGCGTAGTGCCTGCACTAATACCATCAATAACGTATTCATTGTTAACATCTCAGGCAAACAGAACTCTGCGTACAGCATGCGCTGCACGATGGAAAAAGTGTGTTTACAACGAGATGTCGTTACATTGGCTGGCCGGGTTGGATGTTATTGCTGATAAACGTAGCATCCCGAATGGCGAATGAGAAGGGCGGGTTATTGTGATGGGGACTTCCCTTTTCCCCTAAGTGCAAACGTCAGGCGATAAACAGGCTAAGCAGCAGCACCATGCCTAACCCGACAACCGAGTTAATCAGTTCCAGCAGCCCCCAGGTTTTAAAGGTATCTTTCATGGAGATGCCAAAGGTTTCTTTAAATAGCAGGAAGCCGCCGTCATACATCAGTGTAATGGTGTTACTGCCGCAGGCGACAGCCAGGCACATCAACGCCGGGTTTAAATGAAAAGCGCTGACCATCGGCGCGACGATGCCTGCGGAGGTAATCGCCGCAACGGCACCTTGCCCGGTCAGAATACGGATGATGGCCGTGATGATCCACGCCACGATAAACGGTGACAGCGGGACGTTACTCATAATGTCCACGATATGATTGCCAACGCCGGAAACCACAATCACCTGCTTCAGGATCCCTCCGGCGCTAATCACAAACAGGACGTTGGCAATTTTAGCAATCGCATCGCTGACGCAATGGGTTACTCCGTCCGGCGTCATGCCGCGCTTAATGCCGAGAAACCAGATTGCCGCAAGCGTTGCAAGCAGCATACTGATTTCCGCGCTGCCGAAAAAAACACAGACCTTTACCAGCTCCGAGCCAGCGGGCATCAGACCTTTTACCAGCGAGGCCACAATCATCAGTACCGCCGGGATCAGCGGAATCAAAATACTGATGCTAAACGGCGGCAGATCCTGGGCTGTTTTTTCCTCCACGGGTTTTAGCAGTGAATTTAGCGGGATCGTTTTGATTCCCGGTAAATATTTCGGTAATAAAATACCTGCACAAAACAGCGCCGGAATAATGACCAGGATGCCATACAGATAGACCTGCACAATATCGGCATTAAACGCACTGATCAGCGCGACCGGTCCTGGCTGCGGTGGGAACAAACTGTGCCCCATGGTTGCGCCGACCACCGTTGGCACAACCAGTTTCATATAGGGAATATGGGCTTTTTTGGCGATGTTTAATACCAGTGGCATGGCAATCAGGAAAGCGACTTCATAAAACATGGCGATGCCGAAAATCACGCCAATAAACATCAAACCGACGGTGAGGAAACGTGTGCCGCAGTGCTCAATAACACTATCGGCAATCCTCTGGCTGGCACCGGATTCGGTCATAAATTTACCGATAATCGCGCCGAACAAAATAATAAGTGCAAGATGGCCGAGAATACTGCCCAGACCGTCCTGAACGACAGACACAATTTTATCGAGTGGAATACCTTCCATGATTGCGACAAATATACCTGCAATCAGTAGCGCGAAAATATTGTGAAATTTGTATTTCAGGTTCATAAGAACCAGAAGTGCAATACCTACCAGCACCCAGAATAAGGCTAACAGCGGGGACATAGAGAATACCTTACGGATTGGCTATCAAGAAAAGCCGGTGGAACCACCGGCCCGAATAAAATTAGTTTTGTTTTTCGAGTGCTTCCCAGAGCCCGTGTAAATAGGTTACGCCGAGCGCCCGATCGTAAAGACCGTAGCCTGGCCGACCGGTTTCGCCCCAGATGAAACGCCCGTGATCCGGACGGATGTAACCGTCAAACCCGTTGTCATGCAAGGCTTTCATGACCTCGTACATATCCAGCGAACCGTAGCGGGATAAGTGCGCGGATTCATAGAAATCTTTATCTTTAATCAGTTTGATATTGCGCACGTGCGCAAAGTGAATACGTTTTCGGCGTGTAAATTCGGCCAGGATTTGGCACACGTTATTTTCGGGATCCTCGGCAATCGAACCGGTACATAAAGTAATACCGTTGGCTTCAGAATCGACTGCATTACAAATCCAGTCGAGATCGTCACGATTTTTAACGATGCGCGGAAGACCAAAAATAGAATACGGCGGATCGTCCGGATGAATCGCCATTTTAATACCGACTTCTTCACAGACCGGAATAACGCGCTCAAGGAAGTAAACCAGGTTTTCACGTAATTTCTGGTCATCAACATCTTTATATTTGGCAAACAGCTCTTGTACTTTCGCCAGACGTTCTGGTTCCCAACCCGGAAGCGCAAAGCCGTTGGAATTTTCCAGCACCTCTTTAACCACTTCATCCAGCGTTTTATCGATGCCTTTCTTTTCGAACGCCATCGTCAGCGAGCCATCCGGCAGCACGTAATTCATCTCGGTCTTCATCCAGTCAAAAACCGGCATAAAGTTGTAACAGATGACTTTTATCCCTACTTCTGCAAGGTTGCGGATGGTTTGCTGGTAATTGGCAATCAGCCGATCGCGGCTGGGGAGACCGATCTTAATATCGTCATGAATATTAACGCTTTCAATGACTTCCATCTTAAGCCCGGCATCACGGACTTGCCCGGCAAGCGCGTTGATTTTCTCTTTTGGCCATACTTCACCTACCGGCACATCGTACAACGCTCCTACTACTCCTTCGACGCCCGGTACCTGGCGGATATATTCCAGTGGGATTTTGTCTTCAACTGGCCCAAACCAGCGCATTGTCATTTGCATGCTCATTGCCACCTCTAAAAGAAAACACTCAACTACCATACTAGTATTTATAGTAACGTTTACCTGTGCCTGGTTTTGCGATCGGCTTCACACATAAGCCGTTTGGTTTGCGGTTGCTGGCAAGAGAGTGCCCGATGTGTTTGGTTATGTTGGTGAAAAAGGGCGCTGACAAATTTTTTAAAATTAACGCTTGCGAAATAAGTGCAGCCATGAGTTAATGCGTCGTCGGTTTGATAAATCATTATCTCCAGTAGTTCACTAAAGTCTTTCTCATCTCTAAGTACCTCCTTGCTACTTCTTTTTGGGTCTTCGCTTTACACTCTGATAAAAAATAATGTCTCAGACCATTACTGCCGTATTCGGCGAACAAAAAAGAAGGTAACAAGCATGTCTACTAAAATGAACGGTATCGTTAAATGGTTCAACGCTGAGAAAGGCTTCGGTTTCATTACTCCGAAAGATGGCAGCAAAGATGTATTCGTACATTTCTCTGCTATCCAGAGCAATGCGTACCGTACTCTTGAAGAAAATCAAGAGGTTGAATTTACTATCGAAAACGGCCCGAAAGGTCCGGCTGCGGCCAACGTGGTTCCGCGCTAAGGATTTACCATTACGAATCGTATCCATTTTCGCTGCCCGTGCTGCCACGGGTCGCAATACCGAATTTCCAGTTTTGATGTCACTGAGAAAAACCCGGTCGGTGCTAAATGTATTTTTTGCAAATCTGCAATGAACACATTTGATAATATCGCCGCGTTTTTCCAGGCCGGTTCGAATACTGTCGAATTCCGTAAATAAAAAAAAGCAGGTCAGATTTCTGATCTGCTTTTTTTATTCTGCATTATTCCGCCATTAACATAATCATTTTGATCGCGCGATTACTGGTTAATTGCCAGGTCATCTGCCGGAAATGCAGCTCCCCCTGCTGCGGATGATGAAAAACGCGTTCGCCGCCTTCGCGCACCACCACCTGCTGGCGCGACCAGAAAGTGCGAAACAGTTCGCTGTCGTTACTCAGACTCTGCACTAAATGATTCAATCCCTGATCGTGCGGATAGTGCATCGCATCGGCACGCAATTCTGCGACAATCCGGCTGGCGCGCGTCTCCCAGTCAACCACCAGCGTTTGCGCAAGGGGATGACGAAACATAAAACTCATCATATTCGGCTGGGTATCCTTATCCAGCCAGCCGCTAAATAGCGCTTCAGCGGGCGTATTCCACGCTACCATATTCCAGGTTACATCCAGCAAATAACAGGGGCACTGCACCTGATTCACCGTCGCCAGCACCGATTCTTCCACGGTAATGACATGCTCTTCCTGCGGATCGTTTTGCAGCGCCAGGTGGAACAGATACTTCCGCTCCGCCTGCGTCATTTTTAATACGCCAGCAATATTGGACAAGGTTTGCGGCGACACGACAATGTCGCGCCCCTGTTCAATCCACGTATACCAGGTGGTGCTGATACCGCTGAGCTGCGCCACTTCTTCCCGGCGTAATCCGCGGGTGCGCCGCCGACCTTGCGCCGGCAGGCCAATATCGGACGGCGCGGTTTTTTCCCGCTGTGCACGTAAAAAGGCGCCGAGAGTTTTTGGCCCGGCAAAGAGAGTATTTTCCATGGTGGTACTCATTAATACCAGTATAAGTAGCCATATTGTACCCCTATAAAGAGGGTCGTATAGTCGGCAAAGAGCAAATTTTTGTCGTGCTAAAAAAGGAACAAGAGAATGGCGGTCAATCATCATGAATTAACGAAACAACAGTTTGGCGACCAGGCGCAGGCCTACCTCACCAGCCAGGTTCACGCGCAGGGCGCAGATTTGGTGCGGCTGGCGGAGTGGCTCAGTGAAAATCCTGCTGCCGCAGTTCTGGATCTGGGCTGCGGTGCCGGGCATGCCAGTTTTGTCGCGGCTGGCGTCGTCCGTGAAGTGACGGCTTATGATCTGTCGGAAAAAATGCTCGACGTGGTGCGCCAGGCGGCCCGCGATCGTCAACTGAGCAATATCAACACGGTACATGGCGCGGCGGAACAATTGCCCTTTGCCGATGGCGCGTTTGATGTGGTGATCAGCCGTTACTCTGCTCATCACTGGCATGATGTTGCGCTGGCGCTGCGTGAGGTGAAACGTGTGCTGAAGCCTGGTGGTAAATTTATCTTAATGGATATCGCCTCGCCGGGCCGTCCGGTGCTGGATATCTGGCTGCAAACTATCGAAGTACTGCGCGATCCGTCTCACGTGCGCAACTACTCGGCGGCGGAGTGGCTGCAAATGACGCAGCAGAGCGGGATGACGGTCGATAAGCTGTTAACCGATCGCCTGGCGCTGGAATACAACTCATGGGTTGAACGCATGAAAACGCCGGAAGTATTGCGTGCGGCAATTCGCTTTCTGCAACAGCAAACGTCGGAAGAGGTGAAGCAGCACTTCCTGATCGGCGAAGATGGCTCGTTTACGTCGGACACCATTATGTTCCAGACTCAGGCCTGACAATCTGCGCCCACGATAAGTGGGCGCACACTTTCCTTAGCCCAGCGCCTCGCCGATGACTTCGCGAATGCGTTGTGCGATGTAACCGGCATGGGTTTCCAGCGCGAAGTGGCCAGTATCGAGCAGTTCGACCACTGCGTTTGGGTTATCGCGTTTCCAGGCTTCAGCCCCCGGCGGAATAAAGAACGGATCGTGTTTGCCCCAGATAATCAGCGCTGGTGGCTGCCAGGCGCGGAAGAAAGCCTGAAATTCCGGATAACGTTTCAGGTTATTGGCATAATCCAGAAACAGATCCAACTGGATCGCTTTATTGCCGGGCCGTTCCATCAACAGGGCATCCAGTTGGTAACCTTCTGGCGCAACCTGCGCAGGATCGCTAACGCCGTGCAGATACTGCCATTTCGTGCCTTCTAAATGCAAAATCGCATCATTCACCGCCTGGCGGTTTTCGGCTGTGGGTGCATCCCAGTAAGCGCGTACTGGCGCCCATGCATCCCCTAATCCTTCCAGATAGGCATTACCGTTTTGCGAAATGAGCCCGCTGATGCGTTCGGGGTAATGCAGTGCCAGACGCAGGCCGGTCGGCGCGCCGTAATCAAAGACATACATCGCAAAACGTTGCAGATCCAGCGCATCGACAAAAGCCACCATCGTCGCAGCCAGCGTATCAAAACGGTAAACATAATTCCGTTCGGCGGGCACTTCCGTAAAACCGAAACCTGGCAGATCCGGAGCGATGATGTGGAACCGATCCGCCAGCAGCGGGATCAGCTCTCGATACTGGTGTGATGAGCTGGGAAAACCATGCAGCAGCAAAAGTACCGGGTTACCCGGCGTACCTGCTTCACGGTAGAAAACCCGGACGCCATCGGCGTCAACGAACTGATAACGAACAGGGAAATGGGTGTTGCCAGCCATATCAATACCTCACTTGAAACCGTTTAAATTAAATTTAAGGGGTTACGTCGGGATTGAGTATGGTGGATTAATGTAACTGTGTAAAATTAATTTTATCGGTTACAATGACGAAATGAATACCTTACTGGAGTCGCAACATGGCAGCACCCTCGACAACAGGTACCGAAGGCCCGTGGTTTATCGCCGAGCAAGGCGCGCTGGACTTTATCAATACGCAGGCCTGGGCGGAGCAAGGCACGCACGACTTTTGGCAGTCCGATGAGGATGTCAAAAACTGGCTGCAACAGAGCGGGCAGGGAACACTGTCAGACACCTTTATCGCTAAACCGGGAGAGCTGCTGGCTGAAGCGCGTAAGTTGCGCGCGTTGATCCTGCAACTGGTAGAAGAGAAAAAAAACGGCCATACGCCGTCGCTGGCGCAGCTTAACGATTATCTGGCGCAGGCGCAGAGCTATTTGCAGGTGAATACTGACGCCGAAGGCGCGTTACAGATCCAGCGTTTGTATCAACGGGATACGCCGCTACGGGCGCTGGCACCAGTAGCAGAGCAGGCGGCAGAGCTAATCACACACGGGCAATTTGAGTATGTTCGCCAGTGCGAGCATCCGGAGTGCATACTCTGGTTTTACGACCGCACCAAAGCGCATCGCCGCCGCTGGTGCAGCATGGCGCTGTGCGGCAACCGGGCGAAAGTGGCCCGTTTTCGCGCCAAAAGCTGAGAGCCAGCCGGCAAATTTTTCATCGGCAATCGTGTTGATATTGAGGTGTACGGTCAGCATCAATAACCCGGCTTACTCGCCAAACTTAGCCGACACTGCGCCCGGAGCGCGTTGCGCCTCCGGGCATTGTCTTAGCGCGGAATAATATTTTCCGCTTTCAGGCGATCGAACAGCGCGGTGAACGCATCCAGCGTGCTGCGATAACCAGTAAAGCCCGCTTTGCGGCTTTTGCTCATATCGGCGAACGCCTCCATTGGACGACCAAGATCGGCGTCGGTATGCCACCAGGAGGCAAGTTTGCTGATATCCGCTTCGCGCAAATGGTATTTCGCTGCAATCTCTGTCCACGCGGCTTGCGCATCCTGCATTCTTCCTTCCAGCGGTTGCATGCTTTCCGGGTAGGGCGCAGATTCAATGGCAAAATAAGCAGCCAGCCGCGGCCAGAGCCAGTTCCAGCGGAAAACATCGCCATTAACGGCGTTAAAATCTTCATTTGCCGCGTTTTCGCTTTGCGCCGCCCAGCTCAGCTGTTCTGCCAGCAGGCCAGCGTCCGTCACGTCCGACACGCCGTTCCACTGCTCCGGCGAGCCGGGGAAGATAAACGGCCAGCCTTTTTCACGACAAAGTGTGGCGTAAACCGCCAGCGTCAACCCCATATTCATTGCATTGCTGACGGCATAACCAATGATGCTGTGCGGGCGATGAACACTCCAGCGATAGCCATATTTTTGCGCCCCGGCGAACACTTCATCCTCCTGGGCATAATAGAAATTCTCCACATCCTGGCGGCCCTGTTCCTCGCGAAACGGCGTGACCGGAACATTGCCCTTGCCATAGGCCTCGAACGGGCCGAGGTAGTGTTTCATGCCAGTGACCAGCGCCACGTGTTTCCCGGCCAGCCGTTCACCCAGCGCTGCAATAACATTTTTCACCATCGCGCCATTGACGCGAATATTGGCTTTTTCGTTTTCCTGGCGTGCCCAGACACTGAAAAACAGCGCATCCGGCTGCTGCGTTTGAAGCGCCGCAGCCACGGCTGCCGCATCGGTCAGATCCGCTGTCAAGCTGATGCAGCCTGCGGGGACAGCGCCGCGCCCGCGTGACAATCCGCAAACCTGCCACCCTTCGCTGAGCAGTTGTTCGGCCAGTGCGCGGCCAATAACGCCGCTGATGCCGACAATTAATGCTTTCTTCTGCATATGAATGTTCTCCTCTATCGTGATGAGTACAGACTAATGAAGAATTTATTTCTTATCTCTGGTATTAATTCACGCTATTACTGACCTGAATTCACGAATCTATGCGCGACCAACGTCTTAAAGATATCATCCCCTTTGTCGCCTGCGTCGAAGCAGGGAGCTTTACCACTGCCGCCGAAAGGCTGCATCTGACGGGATCGGCGATCAGTAAAAGCATCGGCCGTCTGGAGGCCCGGCTTGGTTCGCGGCTGCTGGAGCGCACCACCCGGCGGCTGGAGTTAACCGACGCCGGGCAGGCTTATTACCAGACCTGTCTGCGCATTCTGGAAGACCTGGCGGAAGCCGAATCGGTGCTGGCGGCGCACCGCACCATCCCTTCCGGTCGTTTGCGGCTGGCGGTACCGAATACTTACGGACGGCTGGGCGTGATGCCACTGCTGATCCCTTTTTGCCAGCAGCACCCGGAGATCGAACTCAGCCTGACCTTTTCCGATCGCTTCGTCGATCTGTTTGAAGAGGGCATCGACGTTGCCGTGCGGATCGGCCAAACCTCTGAACTGCCCGCCTCGCTGGGGTGCCGACACATTGGGCGCGAAAAGATGGTGTTTTGCGCATCGCCCGATTACCTGCAACGTGAAGGCATGCCGCAGGATGAGGCACAACTGTTGCGGCATAAAGCGATCCTTTACGAGCGGGTCGATGGCAGCAGCAAACCCTGGATCTTCACCACCGCCGACGGCTATCCGGAGTGGCGCACGGTGCCCTGGCGCATGGCGCTGGGCGATGTTGATGCGCAGGTGCAGGCGATTTGCGCCGGGCTGGGCGTCGGCCAGTTGCCCACCTGGCTGGTGCATACGCAATTGCAGCGCGGCGAGCTGGTAGTGATCCTGCCACAGCATCAACCGGAGGGGCTGGCGCTGACCCTGGTGTGGCCGCGACGCAAGCAGCTACTGCCGAAGGTGGATGCGTTACTTGCGGTGTTGGGCCAACTGGATATTGCGCCATCATAAGTCCTGCATGCGCTTGACCAATGACAAGGCGGGCAACCCGTCGCGCTCTTTATAATCTGCTGGTGTCCCTTCTTACTGGTGTGAATCCATGGCTTACCAACTCAACCTGAACTGGCCGGAATTTCTTGAAAAATACTGGCAAAAGAAACCTGTCGTTCTGAAACGCGCCTTCCCGGACTTCGTTGATCCGATCACGCCTGATGAACTGGCTGGTCTGGCGATGGAACCGGAAATCGACAGCCGCATTGTCAGCCACAAAAATGGGCAATGGCAGGCGTGGCATGGCCCCTTCGAGGAGTTTGATCATCTGGGCGAAACCGACTGGTCGCTGTTGGCGCAGGCGGTAAACCACTGGCACGCACCTTCCGCCGAACTGGTGAAGCCGTTTCGCGTGTTGCCGGAGTGGCGCTTTGACGATCTGATGATCTCTTATTCCGTACCGGGCGGCGGCGTTGGTCCGCATATCGACCAGTACGATGTATTTATTATTCAAGGGATGGGCAGCCGCCGCTGGCGCGTGGGCGATAAGTTGCCGATGCGCCAGTTTTGCCCGCATCCGGCGCTGCTGCACGTCGATCCTTTCGTGCCGATCATTGATGAAGATCTGGAATCGGGCGATATCCTCTACATTCCGCCTGGATTCCCGCACGATGGTTTCACTCACGAAACGGCGTTCAACTACTCGATCGGTTTTCGTGGGCCGAATGGTCGCGATCTGATCAGCAGCTTTGCCGACTACGCGCTGGAAAACGATCTCGGTAACGAGCACTACAGCGATCCGGATTTAACCTGTCGTGAACATCCGGGGCGGGTGGAAGAGTATGAACTCGATCGCCTGCGCGGCATGATGATCGACATGATCAACGATCCGGTTCATTTCAAACAGTGGTTTGGCAGCTTTATTACCACGCCGCGCCATGAACTGGATGTGTCGCCCGAGCCGGACGACTACAGCGCCGACGAGATTGTTGCGGCGTTGCAGGAAGGGCAGGTGCTGACTCGCCTGAGCGGGCTGCGCGTACTCCATATCGGCGACAGCTTCTTTGTGAACAGCGAATGCCTGGAAACGACCGAGCCGCAGGCCGCCGACGCGCTGTGCCGTTATACGGTGATCGGGCAGAAAGAGCTGGGTAACGCGCTGGACAACCCGGATTTTGCCGAAGAGCTGGCCTGGCTGGTAAATCAGGGCTACTGGTTCTTCGACGAGTAAGCTACGCCCTCCGCGCCGCGCCTGGCCGCGGAGGGTTTTCTGTCAGGCGCTTTCGCCGGAGCAGACCAGATGGTCGCTCTTGATGTGGTACATCTCCAGATCTTCACGCAGGAAAAAGGCCATCTCCCACGGGTTTTTCTCGATAAACGCTTCACGAACTTGCAGAAATAATGGGCTGCCGTTGGGAATTAAAAATGCGCGGCCTTCAAAGGTGGTGTAATTCCAGTGAATGGCGTTCTCGAAAATATAATTTGCACGCTCATCCATGGCGAAAAGGCAGCGGTTATCTTTTTTCAGCACTTTCGATTTAAATGTCTCAGGGAACGTGATTAAAAATATGTCGTTATCTGAAGACGAGAGAAAAGCCAGCACCGTCGTATGCGGTTGTTCCTGCGCGTGGGTAATTAATACGCCGACTTTATTATGATGATCTTTTATTTCCAGTGGCGGTAATGACGTTAATGTGGTGAACGGGACCAGCGTATCGGCGCGCGGATCGTCCGGGTAGCGATAGCCCGTTTCTTTAATATCGATAACCTTCTTAAAGCCGTGCAGCAACTGGCATTCGCGTGGCGCCAGCACCACCCAGTCGCCATCAATGGCGATCACCCGTCCTTTGTAAGAACTACGGTATACGGAGATGTTGGCGTCAAATTCGTCAACGCCGGTACGGTTATCAAGATGGACTGTGGCAAAATCATCAACGGAGAGCTGGTGGCCGTTATGGAAAAAAACGCGTAATGAATTATCGCTGTTCGGGTAAATGGCGCAAATATTAACGGTAATCTTTTCGCCGCAATAATAAGCCAGTACCCCCAGCACCTGTTTACCCAAAATGCTTTGCAGGTTCATGTTTCTTCCTTCTGCAATGAATAATGAAATTAGAAATATCTTATCCGACGAAATTAACTCAGCAACCACAAAAAGAGGGTTTCGCTTTGTGCGATAGGCTGTGCTGAATATTTACCCTAAAAACAAAATAGCTGCCCGCAGGCAGCTATTTACAGCGAATTATCTGGCGACGATAAAACGCCTGTCGTCATCAATCCAGGTTTTCTCATCGGCGGGCGCAATGATGCTGCCGAAGTTCATCTCCGCGCGCAGTTTCCAGCTCGGCGGAATATTCCATGTCTCGCGCACATCCTGATCGATCAGCGGGTTGTAGTGTTGCAGGTTAGCGCCAATGCTTTTCTCTGCCAGCGCCAGCCAGACGGCATACTGGGCAATACCGCTGCTCTGTTCTGACCAGACAGGGAAGTTATCCGCATAGGCGATGTACTGGCGTTGCAGCGCGGTCACTATTTCCTGATCTTCAAAAAACAGCACCGAACCGGCAGCGGCGGTAAAGCCGTCGAGTTTGTCGGAAGTGGCGTGGAAACTTTCTGCCGGGATCACTTTACGCAACTGTTCGCGCACCAGCCCCCAGAAGCGATCGTGCTCCTTGCCCAGCAGGATCAGCGCGCGCGAACTTTGCGAATTGAACGCCGATGGCGCCTGGCGAATCGCCTCTTTAATGGTATCGATCACCGTCTCTTCCGCGACCGGCAGATCTTTGCCCAGCGTATAAATGGTGCGCCGTGCTTTAGCCAGCGCCAGAAAATCTTCCGCCGTGACACTGGCAGTCCAGGAAACACGCTCCGCTTCCGGCAGCGTCGGCGGCGTGGTGGTCTGCGGCACGCTCTCTGTGCGGGCGAGCGTAGACTTCAAAATTTGCTGAAACGGATCCATGAGTCACTGTTCCTGTTGTGAGCGGCAAAGGGAAAAATATCAGGTTATCAGAGCACAGGAATACACCTGTTGATGCAGCAAATAGATGGAATAAAGCGCGGTATTTGTCGGCAAACAACGCCTCGTGCGGAATCCGTTTGCCGATAACGTCATCAAGCTTGCAGATGGCGGGGATAGATTTTCACGTAAATAATGAAATAAGTGCAATAACCCTGGAGGTGAATCGATTAATGGTGTGGTTTAATTTATGGAATAAATCAAAAAGGCTATTTTAGATCGATGCTATCAATAATTGGTTGTAAAATAACCCATTGCTTTATATGATTTTTTTTAAGATTTAAGACAATCCGCATGGATCATTTTCATTTTATTCTCTATTTTAAATAATAAGCCTAAAGTATTTTCCGCACGGGTCGATGAATATAGTTTGCTACCCGCCAGGCATTGAGGAAAAAAATGAACGCTGAATCGCACGGTCACGATCTTACGTCGAGTCTGACTCCGCTTGCGGAGGAAAACACCTCGATCCCGCCGTTCGTGAAAACCATCGCAGTGCGCCTGAGCTGGGCCTGTTCGCTGGAGGAGGCCGACGTTTATCGCCAACTCTCTGCGCCCTGGTATCAGGGAGTCGTAACGGAGGAGGATAAACAGCAACTGCTGGTTCATTTTCCGTTTATGGCCCCTCTGCATGCGCCCGCCTCGGTGGCGGATTACACCATTATGCTGGTGAGCCTGTGGCTGAATATCGAAGAGATGTACCACCGGGGGACGTTATTACCGGAAGAATTAATGCAGGGGCTGATAAAAAAATCGGCAACCTCGCAGGCGCAAGATTGCCGTCATAATCGCGATTCCGTCGCCGCTTCAGCGCCGCGCCGTTAGCATTACGCCATCGCGTTATAGTCGATCAGGTAGCGCTCCATATAACGTGCGATCGCATTACGCAGAATTTCATATTTCTTACGCATTGGATCGCTGCGATGAAATATCAACACCACTTTACGTTTCGGTTCCGGGCTGACACAGCGGATATAACGAATATTTTCGTTGCTCCCTTGCTGGGTCGAGAGCAACGGGAAGAAGGACACGCCGCGATTAAACGCCACGCCGCGCCGCAGGGTTTCCAGGTGCATCGCCACAAAACGTGAATCCGGTTCCAGCTCGAACTGATAACAGTAGCGCAGCACCTGGCTGTGCAGACAGTTGCCATCGTCAATCATCAGAATCTTATTATTTTTCAAATGCCCCATATCGATTTCGTTCATGCGCGAGTAGGGGTGTTGATGGCTGACGCCCAGCACCAGCGGCTCGTCGAACAGCGGCAGTTCAACGTATTTACTGGTGTCTTTATTGGAAGTCATGATCGCGCATTTGATGGTGTCGGACTCCAGCATATACAGCAACTGGTTGGTCTGCGCTTCGTGGATCTCCAGCTCAATTTCCGGGAAATTCTCGCGGCAAACGGCATTCAAATGGGAAAAAATATAGGGTGCCAGCGTCGGAATAATGCCGACATCCAGCGTCTGCATCAGGCTCTGATAGTGGCTGCTGCTGGCCATATTTTTCAGCGCTTCAATCTCCCGCAGCACCACCTGGGTTTGCTCAACCAGCCGCAGCCCGGTTTGCGTAAAGCGGATCTTGCGCGTCGTACGTTCCAGCAGTTGTAAACCGAGTTCGTTTTCCAGTTTACGCAACTGAGCGCTTAACGTCGGTTGACTGACGTTGCAGGCTTCAGCGGCGCGCTGAAAATGTCGGTGCTTCGCCAGCGCGACAAGATACTCAAGATTACGGATGTTCATTATGGTCCCCGGGGCGCAAATTTCCGCGTAGTTGAGAGCCCACCTGTAGCAACGTGTTGTGTAAATGACGTCTTATTATTTTCAACTCTGTCATCAGGTTTCCCCCTCATGCCTGTACATGAGATTTGATGGTTTTTATTATTGCTTTCACTTTCAGCGGCATCCTGCCCGACTCCGGTGCACTCCCGCGCCGGACATTGCGTGTAATACCACTAATGCGTCTTCAACGAAGCCGCAAATAACGACAACATATGTAATGCGGACAAATAATAACCTTCACCCGAACGCAAAGACGTTTCCATCTGTGGATAGTCGCCCATGGTTAAATCACGCACCGCCAGAATGCCGCCAGACATCGGATAACTTGCCCGTTCGTTGTCTGAGACATCCACCCACGCGGGCGTGTCATTGCGAGTGTAGCCCGCCCAAAAATGACGGAAATTTTCCATCGAATGTTGCTGCGCATCGCTGAGGCTTAAATAAAGCGGAATGCGAATCGCATCGTAGCTGAATCTTGCCGGCCAGTTCGCGGCTGGCATGACTTCACCACTATTCTTAACAAAAATCCAGTCGCTGGGCAGTTGGCTCTTACCAAAACGCGCTTTATTGAGTAATTCGAGGCTCGATTTTTTCAGTTTTAACCAAATATTGTTATGCCGTTGCTGCCAGAAACTCTCCCAGGCCGGAAAGACAAAATAGGATGGGTTGAGAATATACCCATCGTCTTTGGTAAACCCAGTGAGGCCCGGCAGGAGTAATGTCCGGGAATCCTGTTCAATCACCAGGCAGTTGATAATTGCATCCTGAATATTTTCCGAGGCGGTGAGATAACTCTCATCGTGCCATTTATTGCCCGCCAGCAATAACGCCCAGGCGATCAATGTGTCGCCGTCGCTGGCGTTATTATCGTCCGTCACTTTGCGTTCGCGTGGATCGTAGCGCCAGGCAAACAGCCACAGCGATGGGCGTAATAAGGTGTTGCGCGTCCAGCGCCACACTTTTTCAAATGTGGCGGGATCGTCGTTAACGACGGCCAGTAACATGCCATATCCCTGACCTTCCGAATGGCTAATATCGCCATTTTCATGGTCGATAATGCGGCCATCCTGACTCAGGTAGTTCTGTTTAAACAGCCCCCAGTTGCTGTCCTGACAGCGGGCTGAAAAAGCGGTCATGGCCAGCGACAATAGCAGGCACGGCATGAGCCAGGTGGTTCTTAACATGAGACATCCTGTGGTGAAAATAGGGCAGTTACCGGCTCAGTCGTTATACCGCTTCGGCGATGCGTTCAACGGCGTCAGCCACGGGTTTTAACGTCAATTCGTGCTGCAACCACTGGCGGAAAGCCGGGCCGGTCGCGCCGTGACGTAAGCCGTACTCCACAAAAGCTTTCATATAGCCAATCTTGTCGCCGCAGTCGTGAGATTTACCGGTCAGGGCGTAAGCTTCCACCGGCGCGTTCTCCAGCAGCATCGCGATAGCATCGGTCAACTGGATTTCACCGCCTGCGCCGATCGGCGTTTTACGCAGCAGCGGCCAAATCGCTTTGGAAAGCACATAGCGGCCAACCACCGCCATGTCGGACGGCGCTTCGTCAACGGCCGGTTTTTCCACCATGCCTTTTACCAGACCAAAACCACCTGCCGGGAGGTTCATGCCGCCGCAATCCACCACGCCATAGCGGGAAACATCTTCGTGGTTAACGGTTTCAATCATTAACTGGCTGGCGCCCGTCGTGGTGAAGCGATCGATCATTGCCGCCAGGTTATCCTGCGACAGATCGCAACGGCTGTCGTCGATCAACACATCCGGCAGCAGCACCACGAAGTCGTTATCGCCAATTAGCGGTTCCGCGCACAGCACCGCGTGGCCCAGACCTTTGGAGTGCCCCTGGCGCACATGCATAATGTTCATGCCTGCCGGACAGATAGTCCGCACCTCTTCCAGCAGCTGATTTTTCACGCGCGATTCCAGCAGCGACTCCAGTTCAAAAGAGGTATCGAAATGGTTTTCGATGGCGTTTTTGGAAGAGTGCGTAACCAGTACGATTTCGCGGATCCCGCAGGCGTAACACTCCTGCACGATATACTGAATAAGCGGCTTATCCACGATCGGTAACATCTCTTTCGGGATAGCCTTGGTTGCCGGAAGCATACGCGTACCGAGCCCTGCCACTGGGATTACAGCCTTTAACATAATTGTTTCCTGTTATTTATTTTGCTGTTTAAAAATCAACACACAATGCTGTTGATGATGCCACCCGATTCATTTACGCCTGGAACCTGGTAGTTAATAAAATCATCACCGCCTCGCGCCTTCACTTTATAAAGGGCGGTATCAGCGGCTTTTAAAATAGAGGAAAAGTTCGGCCCGTGTTCCGGATAACTGGCAACACCAATACTCACCGATAATTCCACGGTTTGTTGCAGGTAATGCAAATACATCGGCTGGCGCGTGGCTTCGACAATTAATTGCAGCACGCCGCGACCGGCAGGTTCGTCAACGCCATCAATATAGGTGAGGGCGAATTCGTCACCGCCAAGCCGGCCAAGCAGTGTGGTGCGGGAAATACACTGTTTTACCCGGCTGATAAAGCAGCGCAGCACTTCATCGCCTGCCGCATGCCCCAGATCGTCGTTAATATTTTTAAAGTTATCGAGATCCAGTATCGCCACCACAATCTGTGCGCCGCGCGCGTTAGCGGCACGGATTTTTTTGCGGCTACGAATATAGTAACCCTGGCGATTCAGGGTTTTGGTTAATGCATCATTGTGCGCACGAAAATGTAATTTCTCGCGGATCGCCATATGCCGGGTAATATCAAACCCCAACAGGATAAAGGCAAATATTTCACCCGTTTCATCGCGACGCGGCATTAAGCGGGTATCAAGCCAAAGCATCTCGCCGTTTTTTTTCTGCTGCGATATTTCGCCCTGCCAGTTATCACCGGTTTTTTTCGCAATACTAATCGCCATCGCCAGTGAAATAGCAACCGTTTCATCCGTCGACTGAAACAATACTTTGCCCAGCACCTCATCACGACTGAAACCCGTTAATTGATAGAAAAACGGACTGGCGTGAATAAGCTGGCCGGAGGTATCGAGAACCAGCGAAACAAAGGCATTATCCTCCATATAATTAACTGCCTCGATTTCAAGTTTCCTGCCTGAAACCATGATTTCATTAAACATGATGGTCACCTGATCGTTGATATAGGGTGGATATGCCTTTGCGACGTCATTCGTTAATGGCGTAGCGGAAAATCAGCACATCTTCGGTGGCGTTATCCTTCCAGCGCACCGGCACCTGATTGCCCGCGCCCTGTGACACCAGCCACTGCGAATACGCGCCTTCCAGCACATAGGCGCTGGCGCGACGCCAGCCCGCTTCGTCACGGTATTCCGGCGCATGCGGCCACGCGCAGTGCAGCAGGATCAGTTCGCGCTGAGCGGGCGCCATTTTGACAAAGCCCCAGTTGAACAGCTCCAGCACCCGGTTAATGCTCGCTTCCAGTTCGTTCACCGTGGCGGCGCCATCAATGGGATACCACTGGGCCATCATCTGGCCGATACGTCTCAGGGCTTCGGGATCTTTATCACCCCGGCCTTCGGTGTATTCGTTAAAAAACAGATACACCAGGTCATGCCAGCCAGCCTGATAATTGCGTTGTAAATAAGTGTCCTGATTGCTAAACATCATCTATCCCACGGGTTATTTGTCTTGATCGACGTAATATTTGAAATACACCAACGCCTTGCCTTCGTTATAACTGCCGAAGGTGTCGTACCCTAAGTTCGCACCGAGAGCCAGGTTGTCGCTGAGGTGGTAACGCGCATCCACGCCCAGCGTATAGCCAATGCCGTTTTTCGAAGTGGCTTTGTAGACAGCGTCCACATCGTCATCGTCGCTGGCGTAACTGTTTAATTCTGATTGCAGGCTACTGTGGCCCGGGAAGTAATCGCTTTTATCCTGCTTATAAGACTGATAACCCACTGCGCCATTGAGCGTCAGATCCCAGTCGTTAATGTGGCGCGTCAGCGTCATCGGCAGCGATACCGCCATAAAATCTTGCGGGCTGAAGTAACCGCCCTGGCCGAGGGTGTAGTAGCTCAGGTTGCGGTCAAAGTTCATATAGTTGACGTTCACCCCCACTTTCAGCTCGCTGTCGCTGGTTTTCCAGGGCCGCAGATAGCTGCCCGCCTGCGCGGTGACGGCGTGGTTGGTCGGCACATTTGTTCCGACGTAGGTATCGAAGCCCAGACGGGTATAAAGCCCGATCAGGTCGTTATCCCAAGCGTACTGCGCCGAAACGCCGTTACGGGTGATGCCGCCCCAGCTTTCACCGGTGCTCTTATCCTTTACCCCAACATACGACAGCAGGCTGTCGGTGACGGCACGGCGTTCTGCTTTCAGGTTCAGCGAACTGTTCTGCGTCAGTTTCGGGTTCCACTCCACGCCGCCCACCAGACGGGTGAACTCGTCGCCGGTCGGTGTGCTGCCAACATCCAGTTTGTAGCTGTCACCGCTCAGGCTGAGGCTTGCTGCCACGCCGTTTGCCTGCTGTGAACCCTGGCTGGAGGCGTTGGTTGAAGTGGTCGTTGTGCTGGTACTGGCCGCCGCTTCTGCCAGTTTCTCCGCATGTTCCAGCGCCCCGGAACCGAAGCGGTTCGCCGCCTCACCGGACATCTCGCCAGCGTTTAGCGATGTTGGCGTGATGTTCAGGCTCAGGCGCGTGCTGTCGCCCACCGCGCCCGAAAGGATCAGCGGTGCCTGCACTTCATCCAGCGCGCCAAGACCCGATTCACCATTACGGCTACGCAATGAAACGCCGCCGCTGGTCCAGGTGGCACTCTTCTCTTGCAGATCGCGCATCATGGTGTTGATGCCGCTCATTGCAGTGAGCTGCGCCTGACGCGTTGGCGACGGCAGCGACATCACCGAACTCAGTTCATCGCTATCGTCATCGCCGCCCTGTTGCAGACGCCACTGGGCAGTGCGCAGCAGCGACATCGCCCGCTGATTTTCACCGTTGGCCGCCGCCACGCGCGCGGCCAGCAGCATATAATCGGCATCCTGGCTCGGCTCCAGCCCGGCAAAGGTTCGCCGCGCTTCGTCGTTATCGCCGCGGGCCAGCGCCATATTCACCATTCCGGTCAGCGCTTGCTTATCCCGTGGCGATTTTCGCAGCACGTACTGATAGATTTCCGTGGCTTTGTCATCCATATGATCGGCCTGGTAGACGCGCGCCACGGCCAGCAACAGATCGGTATTGGTCGGATTGTTTTGCAGTTCCGGCATTAACAGTGACCAGGCTTTGCCGATTTGCCCCTTTTCCCGCAGGCGATCGGCGCGAACGATCAAACCGCCTAAGCGGATCGCGCTCATCTCCTGCTCGCTGGCACCGTTCTGCAATACCGGCGCATTCAGCAGGCTTTCGGCTTCAGCAAACTGCCCGGCCTGGTTCAGCACGCGGATCTGCCCGGCATAATCCAGTACCGAACCGTGTAACCCCTGCGCCTGGCTGTCGCGTACCAGTTGCAGCGCGCCAGCGCTGTCGCCGCTCTGCATCAATAACTCAGCAAGACGGCCCGCATCGACCGGCGATTGCGGCGGATTACGTTGCAGAGCCAGTAACGAGTTGCGCGCCGCGGTCGCATTGCCAAGACGCAGATAGTTGCGGGCAATATCCAGTTGTTGGTTGATCTGCACGCGCGTGTACAGTGCGGTCATATCGGCGCTGTAACTGCTGCGCGGCACGCGGGCGAGCAGGCTTTGCGCGCGCGACCAGTCGCTCTCTTCGGCGGCATAGACCGCAGCGGCATACAGCGCTTCTTTATTGCTGCTGTCGCGTTGCGCCACGCCAGACATTAACGCCGAGGCCTGCTGTTTCTGCCCCGCTTTGCGCAGTACGCGGGCGTAATCGAGTTGCAGCCAGACATTGCGCGGGTATTTGCCGGAGGCGTTTTGCAGGATCTGCATCGCCCGTGAGCTGTTTCCGGCCTGCAACGCGGCCTGCGCGGCTTTGCGTTCGTTGTCGCCGTTATCGCCAACGGCGGCGTAACGGGTACGCAGACTGGCGGGCAGGGTTTGCAGCATGGCGTCTGCTTCTGCCTGTTTATTCTGCTGCTTCAGCACCCACCACAAACCCGTTCTGATATCGGTATTCTGTGGACGCTGCGCCAGCAACTGGCGGTACTCCTCTTCGGATTGCGACAGCTTGCCCTGACGCCGCAGGATATCGGCCCGCAGCATACCCGCCGCCTGCTGCTGGTTTTCATCGTGGCTGTCGGCGCTCTGCAAACTTGCCAGCGCCTGGTCGTAGCTGCCTTTCTGGCTCAGGCTACGGGCCTGGCCCAGCGCGGCGTAGAAACGGGCGTTATCGGCATCTTTTATCCACTGCGCGCTGTTCTGGTTACTGGCATCTTCTTGCGCCGCACGACGCAGGAATTTCTCGGCATCGGCAAAGTTGTTCTGCCGCAGTGCGACATAGCCCATCCCGGCCAGCGCGTTGCCATTATTGGCGCGGGTTTGCAGCGCTTCGGAGAAGCGATCTTTGGCGCTGCCGAGATCGCCGCCGTTCAATGCATCAAAGCCCGCTTTAGTGGCATCGCCTTCCACGCTTTTACGGTAGTGATCCATTGGTGCACTGTCTTCCGGATGGCGCTGCGCCCAGGCGGTATACGCTGGCAGATCACTGGCTTTGGCATCCAGCCACAGCAGCGCTTGCTGCAAGGCTTTGTCGGCGCTTTTATCATCGGCAGCCAGCGTGCTGAGCAGGGCGATCCCTTCCCGGCGCGTGGATTCCTGATAAGTGAGCGCCATCGCCAGCGCCTTTTTCGTTGGCTCATCGTCCGGCATCACGCTGGCACGCTGACGCATGGCGGCGACCGCCTCGCCCCAACTGGCGCTGTCACCGGCCATGGTCTGGTAATACTCCAGCGCCACATCATCCGGCGGCGGATTGCCATTAAACAGCGCGCGCCAGGCGGCAATGGACTCTTTAATCTGCCCACGGCTTGCCAACTGACGCGCCGCGTTGAGTTTATCCTGCGGGATATTGCGCAGAGTGTTGGCGCTGGTCAGCGCGCTCAGGCGCGGGTCCTGTGGCGAAATATCGGCGATTTTTTTGCGCCACACTTCCGATTGCTGCACGTTGCCTTGTTGCAGTTGATAAAGCGCCATCAGATACATGGCATCGATATTCTTATCATCCGCAGCCAGCACTTTTTGCAGCGCATCGATGGCCATATCGTCGTGCGCTTTGCTGTGCCAGTAGCTGGCCTGCGCCAGCAATTTTTTCACTGCGGCCGCATTCGCGCTGGCGTCAGCGGTATCGGCAGCAGCAGGATGGCTGGCGCCCACCAGGCACAGCAGGTAAAAAGCCTGCGTCAGTTGTTTACGCGTATTCATTTTTTTGTTTTATCCTGCAGGCGTTGTTGGGCGTGGCGCTGAAGTAGGGTGAACAGCATTGGGCCGGAAACCGCAGCAATCAGGCAGGCAAGGGCGACCAGCCAGAAAATATGCTCGCTGGCAAACCACAAAATTTTCATATAACCGGGCAGGTTGCCGCTGGTGAACTGCTCGCCCACCCGCCAGCTTTTGATCTCCCCGGCGCTGTTAACGGCGGTGAAATCGCCCCCGGCGATGGAGAGAAAGGCCGGTTTGTTCATGTCTTCCGCCAGTTGCGAAAGCTGGTGGTTGTCGGTCGCTGTCGCGACTACCACCACGCGCTGTGCGTTCCACGGCGAGCGCATGCTCAGCAAGCCGCGCCACTGATTGTTGTCGCTGAGATACTCAGCCGCATCCATATCCGTGCGCGCCTGATCGCCGCGCAGCAGCGATAACACGCGGCTTACGGCACTGGCGGTTTTCACTTCCAGCGTATTTTCATTCAACGCAAAGGCGCTGTTTTGCAGCAGCGGATTCAGCATCTCGCCGTTGCTCAGGCTGCCAATCGCCAGCACATCGCTGTCGGCCAGCTGCTGTTGCGCCTCTTCCTGTCCGGGCAGGCCGGTATAGAGGTGTAGATAGTTGGCGGTAACGCCCGTGTCGCGCCCGGATTGTGCCATCAGGTTCAGCAGCACGGTGGCGTCATCAACCGTAGGGTGCGCAGGCATCAGTACCGTGGTTTGCGCGAGGTCAGCATGGCGCGTGAACGGGAACATTGCGCCGCTGAACCACGCCAGGTTCGGCAACTTGCCGAAGTGCCAGGCGCGGCTGAAATCGAGCGTTGAATCACCGTCAATCCGGCTCTGGATGTTCTCATCCGCCATGGCGTTGCAGGGGGCGTTTTTCTGCGCTTTCAGGCCGAACCAGAAACCGAGTTGATTGCTGCCGAGAATGGCGCGCGGATCGATGTTGACCACTGCGCTCTGCTGGCGCTGCGATAAACCGAGCATCGACAGCACCGGCGCCAGCATCCCCTCTTTGCTGACCGGCAGACGTTTAAGGAACTCGCCGTTCAGGCTGACGTTGAGGAAGGAGTCCTGATCGTCAATCCAGTTTTTCTGCGCAAAGCTGTAGTTGAGGTGCAGCGGTACGGAGGAGCCATCCCACAGGAACAGATCCGGCGCGGTACGAAACGGCAGACGGTTCTCGCCGTGCCAGACGCCGTGGGCAATCAGCGCGCCCTCATCCGTCAGCAGCGAGCGCACGGCAACCGGGTGTTCAGTGTTGATCCAGCGCGGCGCATCGTAGGCGGCTCGCTGGGCGATTTTCAGCGTCGGAATATCCAGCGTGTCGCTGTCCGGCAGCGCCGGTAATGTCAGACGCCACGCCGCCTGGCGTAGCTGCATCTCGTTGTGGCCGCTAATGATCAGCAATTTCCAGGCCGGGTTTTGCGGGTTATCAATCACCTGCAACGCTGCGCCGTTGGTTTCCGGCAGGGTGATGCCGCCAATGGTCTGGCCCGGTTTGCCAATCAGAATGCCGTTGCCGACGGGCAGGGCATCGTACTGCACGTCAAAGCGGCTGGGTTTGCCGTTGCTTAATGCGCCAAACTGCGAGGCGACAATCGCTGATGCGGTCAGCACGTCCGCATCCGGCGTCGCCGGGTAAGCTATGCTGATCGCCTGATCTTTTGTCTGTTTGATATCGACGAAGGGGCGCGGGAATGTGCCCAGCGTTTTGCGAACGTTCAGCCACAATCCCTGATAGTTCAGCGACGATTCTGGCTGTAACGTCACTTTATAATCTGCGGGCAGCGGGCGCTGGCAGCTCCAGACATTATTAATAATGTCGTCGCCGGTTTTCAGCTGGAAGCTGAGGTTGTTGCTGGACGCGACCATCGAGGCCGGGACATCCAGTTGCCAGTAACCTTTATCCTGCTGCAACTGATCGAGCGGGATGGCGCCCAGCGGCTGACCATTCAGCATCAGTTGCAGGTTTTCGCCGCTGACATCGCTGCGGTTGACCTGCACATTCAGACTGATATGTGCGTCGGTGATCACCAGATCGCCCGGCAGGTTGAACGACACGCCGTTTTGCAACTGCTGACCGGAGAGCGTCAGCCCGCCGGTTGCGCCCATATCGCCAAAGCTCAGGGTGCTGGCGATATTCTGGTTGCTGGTATTCGCCGGAACCATCTGCTGCGGCTGCGCAGGCGTTGTTCCTTGCAGCGAAAGCGGTGTCGGCAGCGTCGGCGGCGCGTCGTTATCGCTTGAGAGCGCAAACGCCGGGGTATTCACCGAACAGGCAAGCAGGGTGGCAAGTGCGATAGGCTTACAGCGCATTGTTAACCTCTTCCTGCTTTTTCGCGACGACCTTCATCTGGCTGTTAAAACCGCCCGCCATTTTTTTGCGACCGAAAAACAGCTCAAACACACACTGCAAAATCCCCAGAAAGGAAGCGAGTGGGCGATCCGGCGCATGCGGCGGACGATACCAGGCATCGGCGCGGGAAAGCACCACGCGGACCAGCTTGCGGCGTTCGCTCAGCGGCAGCGTGTCAAACTCCAGACGAATATCGCCGACGCCGGTACCCGCAGAGAGAATAGGCACATGGGCAATCTCACCGCCCAGACCCAGTTCGATACGGACCGGAGTTTTGCTGCTCAGATCTTCCCCTTTCACCAGCGCCACGCGCGCGCCACCCATCGAGATATCAAAGGTACGGGTCTGCATTTGCGAGCCGTCGGAAAAGAGCACGGTCACCGGCAGGCGAGCGTAAATACGGATGGTTTTGCGGATCTGTTTGGTCTCTTTCGCCACGGCAATCGAGGCCAGCAAAATGATGGTACTGAAAGTGCCCCACGCGATATTGAACAGAATGACGCGCGGATCGATCCCGGCGTAGTCGTGCATGAAGTAGCGCACGCCCACCCAGATCATGCTGCCGACCATCAGTAGCGTGGTGATGATCAGCGGGCGTACGGTGTGAGAGTCGAAGTAGTCGCGGTCCGTCAGATCGCCTTTGTCGGTCACGTTGAATTTCCCCAGCCGCGGTGAAATCAGGCTCAGCAGCGTCGGCAGGATCAGGTGGAATGCCATCACCGTTTCGTAGATTTCGCCCCAGAACGCGTAACGATAACGCCCGGTGATGCGCGAGTTCACCATCGTGGAGAGCACCAGGTGCGGCAGCACGTAGGCGAAAATCAGCGTCGCTGAGGAGGAAATAATGTTGAGGTTGAACAACATAAACACCAACGGCGAGGTGAGGAACACCACGCGCGGCAGGCCATACTGGAAGTGCAGCATCGCATTAAGGTAACAAATGCGCTGGGTCAGCTTCAGGCCGCGCCCGAGCAGCGGGTTATCAATACGGAAAATTTGCGTCATGCCGCGCGCCCAGCGAATACGCTGGTTCACATGCAGCGCCAGCCGTTCGGTTGCCAGCCCGGCCGCCAGTGGGATATCAAGGAATGCTGTGTTCCAGCCGCGACGCTGTAATTTCAGCGCGGTGTGGGCATCTTCGGTCACCGTTTCTACCGCAAAACCGCCAACTTCATTTAACGCGCTGCGACGGATCACCGCGCAGGAACCGCAGAAGAAGGTGGCATTCCAGTTATCGTTCCCTTTCTGTACCGGGCCATAGAACAGCGCACCTTCGTGCGGAACGCGTTTTGCTGCCGTCAGGTTGCGTTCAAACGGATCGAGGGAGTAGAAGTGGTGCGGCGTCTGGATTAGCGCCAGTTTTTCATCGCGGAAAAACTCGCCGACGGTAGCCTGTAAAAAGACGCGGGTGGCAACGTGGTCGCAGTCGAACACGCAAATCAGCTCACCCTGAGTGAGGGTCATGGCGTGGTTCAGGTTGCCCGCCTTCGCGTGGCTGTTATCCGGGCGGATGATGTAATGGACGCCCGCTTCGGCGGCGAAATCGCGGAATTCATCGCGTTTTCCATCGTCAAGAATATAGACTTTGACCTTGTCCTGCGGATATTCAATACACTGCGCCGCCAGCACGGTATCGCGCACGACATCGAGACTTTCATTATATGACGGCACATAAATATCGACCGTCGGCCAGGTGGATTTATCCGGCGGTAATGGCGTAATAGGGCGTTCTAATGGCCAGGCCATTTGAATATAACCGAGCAACAGAATCGTCCACGAATATATTTCTGCCGCGAACAGCAAGCTGCCGAGCAGCATTTCCAGCGTTGAATCGAAATGCAACGTTGTGGTGGCGCGCCACCAGATATAGCGCGTGGACATCAGTACCGAGAGTGTCAGCATTGCTAACACCGCTTTTTTCCCTTTCACCCGCCCAAGAATTAATACAGCAGCCATCACGCTCAGGCCAAAGAGGTATTGTTTATCGCTGTTCATCGGTGTGATGACCACCAGCAGCGATAATAAAAGTAGTACCAGCGTGAAAATAAATCTGATGATTTTTTTCATGTTTATAATCTTGCACAGAATAGAATAAAGGCAGACCGGCACAAAACTGTTCCGGTGACCTGTTAAAATTCACAACCTGGCCGACTCATCTTTGTCGCACGAAATGCAGCGGCATTATTGGCTGGCAGGACATGATAAATCGTGCTTTATTATTGCCACACGGCGATTTCACCTGTTGGCATTTATTTACCAATGACCGTAAATAACATATCCAGACGAACAGGATTGCGTTCGCGAATTTCAACCTCAGCCGGGCGGCTGATGGCCGCAACGCTGTCCAGAATACCTCCGGCCGGTGTCGCGAAGGCCTCCGGCGCGGCAACGGGTACCGGTTTGCTTTTCGGCCAGGAGAGGGTGTTGGCCGGGATGTCCGCCGGAGCGCTGGCATTCCTGGTTTCCTTACGGCTTGCTGCCGGGCTGACGGCAACCGTCGATTCCTGCACTTCATTGCTGATGCCGGGTGCTACTGCTGTTGTGGTTACTGCTTGCATTGTTTCACCATCTTCAGTCATTTCCTGGAAAGAAACACCGGACATTTTCAGTTTTTCAGCCAAAGAACCTAAATCATCGTACATAGTGTTTGCCTGACCCCGATGTGTTGAATACGAACTATAATAAGCAATACGCCTTCTCTATTACCGTGCGACTGTGCAGGGCGCTAAAGCTAAATAGACGGCATCAATAAAAATTCCCGTCATGCGCTTTAAATGAGAATTTCCTTATATACTGTCGGCGGCGGTCAGTTAAGGTCAAGTGACGTTATCGATAAATGGTAATGAACTTATTTAATGTGTCTATGAATGATTTCTTTATTTATAACGGCATCGTGAAGCAAACCCAGCCTGCCTGGGCATTATAGCCAGCGTAGAGGGAAAAGTTATCGCTGTGCGGAGAGTCAGTCTTTTAATTGATAATTACGAAAGGTTGCAATCTTCATTATTTATCCATAATTCACTTTTTTAAATCACTTTTTATTTGTCGGCCACCTGTGTTGTTTCTTTAACGATAAATTGCATTTTATATATAGAGTTTGTCTATAAATGTCGTTGTCTATTAATATTGCGGCTGGTTGATATTGAACATGGTTATTTTTTCAATTAGGATGTCGACGAACTCTTCTTTAAGAAAAAAAGATTATGCATTCTGAAAATGATATTTTCGGCTCTGATAATATGCTTGCCGCACTCGAAAATGTTCACGATGCTGTCGTACTACTGGATAGTATGGAAACCGTGTTTTTCTTTAATCGTGCGGCGGAGAAATTATGGGGCTACCCGCGAATTTCTGTGCTGGGATGTAAAGCCTCCGCTATTCCGTTGTTTGGCTCACTCGATGTGATGCCGACGGGCACCGAAAGTGAGCGTGCGTTAACGGTGATCTCCGCTACCGGTGAAGAGACATCATTGGCTGCGACCATTAGTTATGAAGGTAGCGGCAGCATCGGTTCTCCCTGTCGTATTGTCGTACACATCGATCAGGAGCGTGTCACGAAGCTCTCGACCTTTGATCGGCTTACCGGCCTGCCGAATCGTGGCGCGCTGCACCAGTATATTGATCAGACGCTGGCCAGCAGCGTGTGCGATCGCGCGGCGTTTTTCTTCCTCGATCTCGATCATTTTAAAGACGTCAATGATGCGCTGGGCTACGCCGCAGGGGATAACGTGCTGGTGGCGATTGCGCAACGTCTGATGACGGAGTTCTCCCGCCAGGGATTTGTCAGCCACGCCGACAGCGATGCGTTTGTGCTGGTGATCCCGGATTGCGATTACACCCGCGCCACCAGCATTGCGCAGAAGATCCAGGCGCTGTTCCGTATGCCGTTTAATGTTGCCGATCTGGCGCTGAATGTGACGGTCAGCACCGGTATCAGCCTGTACCCGGATCACGGCGTTTCGCGCGATGGCTTGATCAAACATGCCAACCACGCCTCACATCTGGCGAAGGCGGCGGCGTCCGGCGGTTACCTGTTCTTCAGCACCGAGATGAATCAGGTCGACCAGGAACGTTTAAAACTGGCGGCGGCGCTGAAGCTCGCCATCGCCAGCAATTTGCTGCATTTGCACTATCAACCGCAAATATGGCTGAAGAATGGTGAGCTTTATGGTGTAGAAGCGCTGGCGCGCTGGACCGATCCGGTACTGGGCGATATTCCCCCTGGAAAATTTATCACCCTGGCCGAAGAGACCGGCGAGATTGAAGCCATTGGTCGCTGGACACTCCATGAAGCTTGCCGTCAGATGGCGGAATGGCGCAGTAACGGCATTCATGTGCCGGTGGTATCGGTAAATCTTTCGCCGATCAACTTTTATAACAGCAGCCTGCCGCATTACATCTCCTATCTGCTGCGGCAATACCGCATTCCGTCGAGCTGCCTGACCATCGAGATCACCGAAGGGGTGATGATGGACAAGCGCCCGGAAACGATGGAAGTGATCTGCGCGGTGCGCGAACTGGGCGTCGGGCTGTCGATGGACGATTTTGGCACCGGTTTCTCCTGCCTGTCGCGTCTGGCGCATTTACCGATGACAGAGCTGAAAATCGACCAGAGCTTTATGCGCGATCTCAGCGAAGGCAGCAAAATGAAAGCCATCGCCACTACGGTGGTGAAAATCGGCCAAAGTCTGCATCAGACCGTGGTTGCCGAAGGGGTGGAAACCGAGCAGCAGCGTAATCAACTGCGTGATTTGCAGTGCGACATTGCCCAGGGCTATCTCTACTCCCGCGCCCTGAATGCTTCTGCGCTGGCGGGATGGTTGCAAAGCCGGTTACAACCCGAAATGCGTTATGAGTGAAATCGCAAGGTAGCAGTGGCCCAGGTCTGAAAGGAATATCAGGCCGGAATAACCCCCGGTGCGCGTCCAGTGCCGGGGGATTATTTTATTCCTTTTTTAATAATATTATCCTGCCGCCTAACTGAAGAATTTCAGTGCCACCAGAAATAAGCAGAAAAATAGCATTCCCCATGACATTTGACGATGCGCTTGCCGTGCAGGATTGGTACTGGTGGTTTTATTTTTGCTCGTGTCGATGTTCATAATGAAATATTACCCTGATCGATAATAAACCGATGCCATCCCTTGCCGGGCAGGCATGTATGAAAAACGATGAACGATGGCGCGCCAGCAAGCTGGGCGTCATTTTTTTGTTTTATAGATGATGTTTATTAATTCACTTATATATATAGAAATACCGTTCGAAAATATTTCTTTTGCAGCTATGCTGAATAAATAAAGATAAATTATCTTACCTGTAAAAAATGAAAAATCCACGAGTAAATTTAGCTTTGGGAAAATTAATTTATAGCGATAGCTACTTTCTATTATTCAGCGTTAATAACAGTGATTGCATAAATAAATACTGCCAGCGGCGAATACGGAGCGGCGATAACGAAAAAGCCTGACGCAATGTTGCGCAACGAGGCTATGATGACTTCTCTTGCTGGACGACAGCGCAGGTAGGGCCGCAATAGACCTGCAGGATCGGGGATCTGCACCCGCCATTACGCAAATACGTGCGAATATGATTCACTTTCCTGTGCATAGTCGGCAGTTTATGTATTACAGGTAGTTATATTATGGTGGTTCTCTTGCGACCTGGGCGCATTCTGGCAGGGTGAATATCAGGACGCAGGGATCGGCGAGAAACGCTATCTCGCTCACCAAAGAGTCGTTAAGCGCATCGCGAGTCATGCGGAACAAGATCATGAATAATGAAAAAAAAGTCGATCACCAGGATGAAGATACCAGGCACCTCTTCGAGCTGCTGAACAATAATTCGGACTGGGTTTGGGAAGTGGATGCGCAGGGACGTTATACCTGGTCTTCCGAGGTGGTCACGGAACTGCTTGGCGTGTCGCCGAAAGAGGTCATTGGCAAAACGCCCTTCGATTTTATGCCGCCGGGGGAAGCTGAGCGCGTGGCAGGCGCGTTTGGCGCGATCGTGATGGAAAAACGGGCCTTCTCCGGCCTGGTAAACCGTAACCAGCGTGCTGATGGCAGCATTGTGGTGCTTGAGACCAGCGGCGTTCCGCTCTTTGATGAGCAGGGGGAACTGCGAGGCTATCGCGGCATCGATCGCAATATCTCCAACCTTGGCGAGCGGGTTCTGCAACTGGAAACCATCTATGAAACCACGCCGGTGGCGCTGTGCATGATCGATCGCCAGGGGCGAATGGTGATGTCCAACAAAGCGATGGCGAAGTTGTTGGGGAACACTGTACCGCAGGGCTTTGAAAGCCATGTTCAGCAGTTGATGCCTGACTACTGGCCCTTTTTCCTTACCGATTTTGCCCTTGCTGACAATGGCGAAGAGTTGCCTTCGCGCGAACTCGGCTGGCGCGATCGCTGCTACGATATTCAGTCGGTGCCGGTGCGCGATGCGATGGATGCGGTCGTCGGTTTATCGGTGACCTGGGTGGATATCACCGAGCGTCGTCATGCGGAACATAAGCTCGCCAGCGCGAATAAAGTGCTGCAACAGTACGCCCAGCTCGACCATCTGACCGGTTTGTTTAACCGTCGCTATATGGATGAGTGTCTGCTGGCGGAGATTGCCCGCGCGTTGCAGGAGGATTTTCCGCTGTCGGTTTGCCTGGCGGATATCGATTACTTCAAAAATTACAACGACAGCCAGGGGCATCAGGCCGGAGATGACTGCCTGCGCATCGTTGCCAAAACCCTTACCGCATCGCAACTGCGCAGCGACAATAATGTCAGCCGCTATGGCGGCGAAGAGTTTCTGATTATCTTACCTGGCACCGATTTGGCGCAGGCGATGGGGATGGCTGAAGGCGTGCGCTGTCTTGTATTCGCTCTACAGATGCCGCATGACGCCA
>CANUEX010040826.1:0-14602 GCA_948099535.1 Jatropha multifida | reverse complement strand
AAAGAGTGCAATAGTATCAATTTGAAAATCCTTTTGAAAATAAATTGCCTTCGGTTGAGATTGACTTTGCAAATTCAATGTGACTTTGATCAAGTACTTTCGAGAGGTGACTTGTTGCAAAATACAAACAAAATCAGTTGGAATTTTTTGAGATTTTTGCAACAAAAACATTTATTTTTCATCAAAATTTTCTTCAGAGTCTTTAGAGATCAAGGAGTCAAGAACTTGAACATCATTTTTCAATTTTTGCTTTAGTTGTCGAAGTTCTCGCTTGACAAGTCTGATTCCCTTTTTTGTTCCCTGAAGAGTAGAATAAAAACATTTGTTTGTGTCAAGTGATTCACTAGACAGAGAGGTTGCACTAAAGGACTGTTGAAGTTTTTTTATGCATTCCTTTTAGATTTCTGGGTTTGAAACATCAATAATAATATTAAGGAAAAACTTTTGTTCTTTTGAGAGAACATTTATTTCCTTAATATTTGAAAATGGTAAAGCAACAAGTTTTCTGGGATTTTGAGAAGGAGAAGAGAAATCTGAAAAATTAATAAAACTTTGAGCTATCCAAGAAACTTCTTTAGAAAAACAAAATTTTAAGGTTTGGACTGAAAAACTATACAAAAAAGAAATCTTTAAAGAGGGAAAAAAAGCAGGAAAATTTTTTTGATTCAAATTATTTTCCCAAAGTATTCGGCTGAAATATTTTTTGGGGAAAATATCTTTGTGCCAAACCGGATTACAAAATTTTTTGTTAGCAAACAGAGAATTATCTTTGATATGCAAGGAGATGACTAGGAAGAGAGAGATTTCAAAATTTTGGGGCGAATGATTCTCTATGAAACAACAGTTTTGAGGATTTGAATGGTCTTCCCATCAATTTTTTTCTTGATGACTATCGTTTGTTTGAAAATCATATTTTTTCTCTTTGTTAATTTCGCTAATGAGTGAAGGAACAGGTGTTGTTTCATCTGTGTCTGAAGACTCTTCAATATTTTGGGAAGATTGTTCTACTTTCGAGGTTTGTTCAAAAACACTTTCCTTGGTTTTGAAAGGATATTCAATATTATTTTTGAAAGCAAATTCTTCAAACCATTTGAAAAATAGAATGTTCATGCGCTTTTGACGCACCTGAGCAAATCTAATAAACAATCACTCTATCCCCACCGGGATCGGATACCAAGGAGGAGGAAGGATAAAAAAGGATAGAAAATAGAGAAGACAATTAATATTAAAAAGAGTAAGAAGAGAACTAATTATAGAAAATAATGTTGATTATATCACTCTATCTCTTTAATATTAATCGTTTCAAATCAGCTTACCATTATTATTATTATTATTATTATTATTATTATTATTATTATTATTATTATATTTTTCGTATTATTATTTTTACAGAATATGATTAAATATCTTTCTCTAGCTATCATTATATAATCAATAAAGTATTTTCTTTACTTCATCATGTTTTATTTTATTTATTTTTATTAATGCAATAAGGTAAATTATTTTAATTTTTTATTCCAGAAGTTATACAGGATGATTCAATCGACACTCTTGAAGTAAGGCAAAAAGAATGGAGTCTCAGATTATTAGTTCTTAAGAATAACCTCGTAGAATCTTATCAATTATTAACCAACAATGGATAGATAAGAAAGATATTATTTTTGGATTCTAAGGTAAATATTTTATTTAATTATTAATTTTATGAAAAAATCAGATTTTATTTTATTTTATTAATTATGATTAATTTTTTCTACAGGGAATTTAAATTTTAGTTATTATGTTTAATGCAGTTATAGAATATTTCGAAAATTCTTTAGAAATTGGAAAAACTTATCTCATAACTAATGGACGTGTTAGAGCAGTTAATGCTCTTATTTTAATGTTCATGAGAAATTAGAATTGAACCTCAATAAATATATCATATTAAATGAGCATCAAAGATCAATTCCAAAAGAAATCTTGTAATATAAGTCCATACACAAAGAACGTCGTCTACAAATAGGTCTTGCTACCAAATAGGTAACAAAATATGTTTAAAATGTTTATCAATAAGCTTAAAAAGATAACAATATTAAAACTAATAACAATATTTCAACTTTGTAGTGAAACAATTTATTGAAAAAGACTAAATTACATATTAATACAACAACTCTTCAAAAGGTAAAAGGAGATTGACCGGGGTAAAAGGAGCAATTGTAACTAATATTTGTACTGAATAATTCATATAATTATTTTTAACATAAAAAAATGTGTAAAGTTGTAAATATTTAAATAAAAGATAGTCTATCTATTTTTTTTTTAGTATCTTATCATACATATAATAAACCTTTTAAATAAACAAAGAAAAATACAAATAACGGGCATTTATGTGTGAAATGGATGTTCTAAAAAACTAATTATTATTAAAGGAGTAATGGAAAGAGCATTAAATTATTTATTTAGTTTATATTGAACTTGCAAATCAAATCTCTATTGGATACTGCTATAAATTCATATGAATGTTATCATAAGCTAACTGAAGATTTCTCTTTATTAAAATAAAATCCATATCGATTTTCCTTTGTTAAAATAAGATCCAAAGTTATAATGACAACTCCTTCAGCATTTATTATTCTAGATTTTTTAATTAATTTACGTCCTTTTTTACTTGCTCTAACTACTGTATATACTTTTACATCATCTTCATCATATATACCTCTTCATCATCAAGAGCTTGGAAAATCAAAATCGTCACTGTTTTGAGAGAGATGGCAAATGTTAAGACTCAGAGCCTGCTCTTAGCAACATTGATCATGGCCGGAGCCCTAATTTTGAGCGACTATGGGGTTTCAGGCTTTTCAGACAACTGTGACGAGAACAAACTTAATGAAGCTGGAGTACAATGTTTCAAGTATGTCAAAATTTCAGGACCAAAAATTCCTTCTTCTAAAGAGTGTTGCAATGTACTGAAGAGTGCAGACATGAACTGTATTTGCAAGCATGTTACGCCGGAAGTGGAAAAAATGTTCAGCGTGGAAAAGATTGTTTATGTGGCTCAGACCTGTGGCTTGGCATTGAGTCCTGGAACCAAATGTGGGAGTAAGTATTTTTGAATTATAATATTATATTTAGATGAACAAAAAAATTATTTCAAGAAAAATTTTGTGCAATAGGAATATTTAAACAGAGCTTTTTTTTTTAAATTTTAATAACAACCTTCTCAAATAAGAGGTTAAATTTTTTAATTTTCAGTAAATTGATTTATTAAAATTATATATGTTGGTATTGTTTCAGGTTACACTGTTCGTAAGGATTGAGAACAGAGAACAGATTACAACGCCGGTGGAATGCTCCTGTTGAAGCTACTTGTAGTTAGTAATTTTTTAAATTAATAAATAAAAGGAGTATAAGTTTTTTTTTTTTAAAATAAATGTATGTGCATGTTGAAAAACTTTATATGATATGGCAATGCCAATTTTCTTTTCTATCCTCTTCGGTAATTTTCAAAGTTGTATATGAAGACCTATTATGAAATAAATATAATTAATTATAATTAAACAAAATCTAATTAATTATGATTAATTTAAATAATAATTAAACAGTATTTATTAGGCAAGCAAGCAAGATTACTAAATATATACTTTATAGTGTATAAAATAATATATTATATTATTGTAAATAAGTATATATCAACTTATCCTTAATAGAAAAAATATTAATTATTTATTTATGCTAATCAAACATAATAAGAAACTTTAGTAATACAATAATATGATTAAACAAATTGTAAATAGTATTTGTGTGATTACTTAGTCTCGTTTGATATAATTAATTATATTTTAATCATATGGTTATTATAATCTTATCATATTTAAGATATAAAAATGATGTGTTATTTAAAATAAAAAAATTTTAGTTGCATTTTGCAATAACATAATTGTATATAAATTTTTATATTCAAATATGCTAACTAAAGATTTAATATTTAAATGGAAAAACTAATAACCTAACAAAATTAAATTCTCTTCATTTTTTCAATCAATATAATTAAAATTTTCAAAATATTTTTATTAATGCATAAACTTAATAGGGGTATTTTAGAAACTCAATATTCCTATTCGTATTTTTACATATATTAATTTTTTTATTACGTGTATTGCACGTTGATTATACTTATTTTTTTACTCATTTAATTTTTTTAAATATATAATATTAAAACATAAGTTTTTATTTATATTGAAATAAAAACAATAGTTATTTCAAAATACACTTTATCTAGAAACTGCTTGTAATGTTATCTCTATGTATTTAATTTTATTTTTATATAATAAAACAGTTACAAAATAAAATTCAATTCAATCTCTAAGCCAAAAATTAATTTAATACTATAAGAAATTTCATTATTTCCTTTTATTTCCACGTTTATATATAGTATAGAAGAATAGATAGATTATATATAAATTACTATTAATATATTATTATTATAATCATAATATCATTGAGTTTGGAAAACTTTTTTGGGGCTAAGTGAAATTTTTAAAAGTTTAGTAACACATGTCCATGTTTCAAGTACAATAACAGTCCAAGGGTAATACGTCTAAAGGTAAAATGGAGATAACATAAAAAAACACATGGTAAAAATGGTATTGTACTATTTCGATGAACAGTAAAATCTGGTTGCATTTTAGTATATATATAAAATGTTATTGATTAATGCTGAACTTTTATAATGGAAATGAATAATACTATATAAGAAGATAGAAATCATTCATAATTTCACATAGGTTGAAAGTTCTGTTCGGCAAAATCGTTTGAGGGAATGTTTAGAATTTAGAGTTTAGAGTTCTGACTATATTCAAATACTGTTATGACGTATTATATCATTCGGTAAGATAGTTTATAAAAGAACTTTCCGTGGATAATATAGCTTTTAGTGAAAGGTTATTCTACCTACCGTGTAGCATTATCTCACCTACCGTTTAACATTTCACATTTTTTTTATTAAAAATTTATTAACAATCTTGCTCTTAATTTAGAACTCTTATTATTATTTCAATTGCCACGTGAATTCCTTCCTACTTAACTAAGTATCAAGAAGTAATTAAACCGTTCAAAACCTAGTTGCTATGATACCATAATGATACCTCTTTTTGTATAGTTTGCCTATACAATATAGATTGACAATTTTTTTAATAAAAAATTAATAACATATCACATAATTATATTTTTTTTATTATATTGAGTTCACTTACACAGTCATAATTTAAAATTCTAACTCAAGATTCAATTTTTTTTATCATTTTGAATTCAACAGCTAATTAAATAGTTATTTCACAGAATATTTTAACTCTAAACAGCTAATAACTAATAATTAATATTTAACGGTTAACATTTAGTCAAAAAGCTAACAGTTACTAAAATAATTAATGTTTACGTATAGGCCCAAGTCTTAAAAAGAAAAGGAAAGAAAAACAAGGATTAGTTATAAAATAAGGGCAATAGTGTGAACCGTGAAGTACATTCGTATGTTTGTCATCCTACAATGAAAATCAAAGATTCCAATCAACGGCTAAAATTGATGGGAACAAACATGTTTTGGAACCCTTATTTAAGTCGTGACGGTGCTATTATATCTATTATATATATATATATTTCTTGAGAATAGGTGCTATTATAAATTGAGTCTTCCTTTTCTTCTCTGTTTGGTACGGCTTGCTCTCACTCACCTAAGCTTAAAAATATGCATAGGAGCAGGTTTTTCTCGCTAGTAAACAGGTTTGATTGCTTCTCTGAGTTGTAGTATTTGTCGACTTATTGGTCAATTTTAGGGTTTTATTTATTTATTTTTCTGCTTATTGTGTTTTATACATTATTGATAGATTTTTGAAAGGAGGCGACATGGAAGAAAGCATGAAAGGGAATGGTTTTCCTGACCTATTGAGGATTGTACAAGCTAAACATGTACTTTTCTTCGATTCTCCAGAGGTACTTCTCACACAGCATCTCAAATTTAAAAAAAGTATTTTAAAATTTTTACGATTTATACCTTACTTTGTATTGGAATTAATTTTTATCAAATAGGTTTAAGGTTTAACAGTTGTTTTATCCTCTCAGGAAGCATATCGATTAGCTTTTGATCACAAAATGGATTTTCCTCCCTTTTATAACGTTAGATGTACGGTTTCTCATCTGTTGAAGGTTTTCCCAATGTCTATTCTTCAATTGCTACTTTTTTCTTATGAGGGTCGATCCAAAGCCGCCACAAGGTAAGTCAAGTTTCATCTTGCATTCTACTTTTTGTGCTACTTGTTCGTACCAATTAGCATTATCCTAAAAAGTTTATTGTTCTTTTTTTATCAGCAAAACTAATAATATTATTGTTAATAAATACCTGAAGGTTTTCCATTTACCCCTACATCTATCTCGAACACACATTGACTGAAGAATACATCTCGAGTCTAAAAAGTTTATTGTTACTCTAGGCTGGACGTATATTATACACTGCTCTTTTATTAGAAGGATGTGGTTTGTCGGAGGAAACCATCGCAGGGCGTTTACGGACTAGAGTTTTTGCTACAACACAAGTTCAAACTCAGGATGACTTGGAATGTTGCGGTATATGTAGGGTATGTAGAACTGATTTCGAACTTGGATTGCTATGAATCATTATGAAATTTGATGACTAGCACCCGAATGATTTGGTTGGATATGTTACTATTTGAGCAGGAAAACTATGAGAACGGAGATAAAATTGCAGTATTGTACTATTGCCAACATGAGTACCATATAGATTGTATAAAGCCGTGGCTTCTGAGAAAGAATCGTTGCCCTATGTGCAGAGAGTTAGCGCTAATTCCTCAATATCTACCGGAATGGGAAGGTAATGACATTGTGTTTCATCAATTCTTTTTTCAGGTTTTGTTTAATAAAAACGAAGGGTTTGTACCTAAACAAATTGATGCCAATTAGGAGGGAACAATTTTTTGGAATATGCCAATTTAGAATTTTCACTCTTTCCTTCAGGATATTTTTCTTTGGCATCATTTTGGACTTCTGGCAATTTATATTATTTTTTATTCATTTTTTTATTTCCTTATTTATTTCTCTGTGGATGATGAGTCTACAATTAACTCGCATAAGTGGGCTTGTCAAATTTGATCCTTTTATCATTATCCATTGAAATTACAGTGAATGTTTGCTAATAGAAAATAATAATTCACTGTACATTATGCAGTTAAAAATAATTCATGATCGGAATATTCATACATAAAGATAAATAATCTATCCTCGATATATATTAAAAGTCACAAATTTAATTTTTGAGGATTTAACATGATAAAATAAAAATAATATATTAGTTTGATTTTAGAATTATATTTTATATAATCACGAAATAAATATAAAATTCAATTTTGAATATATATTTATAATTCAAATATAAATATATGAAGCAAAATTATATATAAAATTACCTTTTAAACATAATTCACATTAGATATACAATTTTTAATTTTGAATTTTGGTTATTCGCAAATCATAGGTTATCATCTTTTTATTCAATTTCATCAAGAAAACATCGTAGAAACAGATCAAGAAAATAATACTACAAAATCAAATAAGTGTTGGAACACATTTATATAATTTGGTTTGAATTTCATGCTGATGACGTAATATTAAAATCTTAGTTATATAATTCAAATGAATAAGGAACCATTTATAGGATGCAAAATATGATGCAAAAGAATATAACATTACACATTAAAGTATATAATAATTCATTTTAAAAACATAACTATTTATTTTAAAAAATATAATTTTTAGAGAAATAAATAATTTATCTAATAAATTTAATGGACATCCATCATACTATATATATTTATAAAACTAATAAAAATTCTCCTTTAATCATATTTTAACTTTTTAACTCACGGTTAAACACTAAAAAATGAAAATGACTAAAGTGTTTGACGGAATTATAACTTAGAGATTATTTAATAATGTATTTTATAAAAATAAAAGGCGGGTTCTCTTAATGTATTTGACCAATATATAAGGATGTAATCGGTAATTTTCTCTAAAATAAACAGTGGCTTTTGAATAAATAGCTGTATTTTCTTTTAAATAAATAGGAGTAATAGATAGCCAAACCCACCTCCCGGTCTCTCCTTTTGTGTATCACAATGATCAGAGAGCCAAAGTTAACAACCACAAAACCCAGGGCTTTATCTTTCTTAAGTCATTTTAACCTGCAAACGAAACTTCTTTTGCAATCTTTCCTTTCTCTACCTCTAATTTTCACTGTAATTTCTTCCCCTGCTTATAGATCTTTGCAATTTTTTTCCCAATTAGACTGTGCAATTAATAACCCTAGACTGAATATTTTTGTGTATAGATCTGAGATTTTACAGAGCCGTTTAGTTTAAAGAGAACCCAAATCGTTGGATCCTATTTAGATAAATACGTTTGATCCAGCTGTTTACCTTTAATATCAGTTATATCATCTATCATATCATTAAAGGTTTATCCTCTGTCATATCATCTATCATATCAGTTATCGCTTCAGCAGTCATTGCAGAGGCAGTTGCTGAATCCTAAATAGAAGCAACATCAGCATCAATAGGATGAATTAAAGGTTCATCTAACATCTCAGATGTCACTTCGACATGCATTGTAGAGGCAACCAGAACTGAGGCAAGTGTTGAAGCTAGAATGATAGAAAACTTGAAGCTCCAGCAGTAGCTGACCACCCTGGCAGAAGCTTTAGAGGTGTTGAACTTGAATCCAGAACAGGACTCCAAAAAATAAGGAATTAAAGGTTCATCCAACATCTCAGATGTCACTTCGACATGCATTGTAGAGGCAATTGGAACCGAAATAATTGTTAAGCTGGAATGATAGAAGAAATTTATAATAGCACCTATTCTAAAAAAAAGGGTTCCGAAACATGGATGTTCCCATCAATTTTAGCCGTTGATTGGAATCTTTGATTTTCATTGTAGGATGACAAACATACGAATGGATGTGCAAAGGGTGTCCTCAAAAACTAATATTAATAAAATTTGTATAACTTTTGAATTATTTCCATTTTAGAGTCATCAGTTCCACCCTCTATTTTTGATTCAAGGTCTGCGTCTGCCTTTAGTGATGGGGTGCGCGATACCTTTGGTCAACCCTCTATTGCTCCAACCATTGTTATTGATTTGAGGCCTGATCTGGATTCAAGTTCAACACCTCCAGAGCTTTTGCCAAGGTGGTCAACTACTACTGGAGCTTCAAGTTCTTCTATCATCTTCAACAATTGTCTCGGTTACGGTTGCCTCTACAATGCATGTCGTAGTGGCATATGAGATGTTAGATGAACCTTTAATTCCTTCTATTGGTGTTGATGCTGCTTCTGTTTTGGATTCAACAACAGCCTCTGCAATGACTGCTGAAGCGATAGTTGATATGATAGATGATATGACAAAGGATGAACCTTTAATTCCTTATTTTTTGGGGT
This sequence comes from Jatropha multifida, assembly GCA_948099535.1. NCBI lineage: Eukaryota > Viridiplantae > Streptophyta > Magnoliopsida > Malpighiales > Euphorbiaceae > Jatropha > Jatropha multifida. The sequence continues at coordinate 5,124 of CANUEX010040826.1, read as the reverse complement.
CCTGTTCTGGATTTAAGTTCAACACCTCTAGAGCTTCTGCAAGGGTGGTCAGCTACTGCTGGAGCTTCAAGTTCTTCTATCATTCCAGCTTAACAATTGCCTCGGTTCCGGTTTCCTCTACAATGCATGTCGAAGTGAATCTAAGATGTTAGATGACCCTTTAATTCCTCCTATTGATGCCTGTTTTGGATTCAACAACTGCCTCTGCAATGACTGCTGAAGCGATAGCTGATATGACAGAGGATGAACATTTAATTCTTTATTTTTTGGGGTTAGATTAGGTTATAGTTGACATTTGGGAGGATAAAACTATTTTTAGCAATTCTATTACATAGATTTTGCCTTTAAAGTGTAAGTATAGAGAGAGACTTAGGTGAAACTATCTTCAGCAATTGAATTGTACAAATGTTACAATTTTGCCTTTTATTCATAATTCAGAACTATAAAGTTGAATCCAATTTTGCTTTGCTCGAGCCTTGACTCTTGACTCGAGCCGTCTGAGGTTAACAGAGCTATGTTCAAACAGTTATGAGTAGCCCAAGAACTCGAGTTTAGGTTATCAAAAAAGCTGACTTAGTGCTCTGTTTTATTCTCTTTTTCTACAAGTTTTCTATTTTTATTTTTAATATCAAAAATATATTTTATAGAAGAATTTGTTGGTAGCTTTTCATCATTATTTCATTACCAATTATTAGGAGTTGACAACATTTAAACTATTGGGATTAATAAAATTTGCATGACTTTGAATTATTGCAAGCACTTTGCTTCACCACCAGTCCGTCTACCAGTGAATATGCTAATATAATTTTTAAAAATCAAATGACTAAAACAACCCCAGCCCCAATTAATAATCTTAGTACACAAATAATAAAGAATCAAACAAATAATAAGAATAGATTTGATCCTTTCTCAACATGCACAACCTCCTCTCTGCTCAACTTCTGAAACAGTTTCTGATATTCCCTGGAAATAACTGGAGGAACTAAATAGAATAAGTTGCTTGTATAATACAATAACTAGAGCTAATTATTTAATAAATCCTTTTTGTTGTAAACTTGACTTAAATTTAAATTAATATTGAAAAATCGCAATTTTACACTACTATATAATTAAATAACTATTCCATACTTCATATTTGCTCATAAATATATCAATTAATTCTTAAAATTTAGTCTCGTTAAATTATTTAGTCCTTTTGTCTAAAAAGCGTTATTTTAGAGTTTAAATACCTTAAATTATTTGACTACTTGGTCCTTCGCATTTAATATAATGTTACCGTTTAGTTCTTTGTATTCAGTACGGAGCCAAGAATTAAAGTTAGGAGGAGAGTAAAAAATCTTCAGAGTTAAAGGTGGTCAAAATTGAAAATATTTACTATTTTAAAGGATAAAATAAAAAAATTTTAAAGGTAATTATTTTTAAAAAGATTTGGTTAGGTCAATGCTTATATTTACTATTAAATTACTATTTAATCTCTCACTTAGAAAATAAAAATGATACTTTTGAACAAAGAACTAAATAGTTTAATGTGCCTAAACGTTCAAGATAAATTAAAATATTAATCGAATAAGAAAGATGAAGTTGTAATTATGACTAAACTCGAGACCAATTAAATAGTGACTTACCCTTAATACATTTGAATTAAGATATGTATAATTTCAAATTTAGTAGCTAATAAGATTGAACCCTATTTAATTTAAAATATGGCATATATATAAAAACTCACATGTCATGTTCATGTTCAGTGGCTAATGCAGTTTTGGCAACGCAAAGAAAAGCTTCATCAACATTGTAATCCTCTTTTGCTGAGGTCTCAAAATAGGGTATGTTTCCCTTAGAAGCACACCAATCCATGGCTTTTTTCTGTGAAACCTGCAAACAAAATTCTTCACTTAAATCCATTGATTAACATTTAATTAATTCACTTTTTTTTTTTTTTTTTTGCATTCTTACCACTCTGCTGTTTCCACCATCTACGTCTATTTTGTTTCCGAGTAATATAAAGGGGAATGCATCAGGATCTACTGGATCTGCCTGCCATTCAAGAATCAAAATCTTGTGAATTTTCAATTTACAGAAACAAGAATTACATTTAATTGATTTCAAAAAAATAAAAAAATAATCATATATTATTTAAAAAAATAATCATTTAAGATAAAAAATTTTTTAAAATGAATTAAATATTAAATAGTTTTTTTTTAAACAAAATTCAAATAGATTTTAAATTATATGTTAACTAAATTAATTAAAAGGCATTATCATGGATACCTGTTTGAGAAACTCCTCATGCCAATTGTTAAGTGTTTCAAATGATTTAAGAACATTGACATCATAAACAAGAACACAGCAATCTGCTCCTCTGTAAAATGCTGCCCCTAAACTTTGAAACCTCTCCTGCCCTGCTGTATCCCATATCTGCCATTCACATTCATCAAATTATATTACCAAAATATATTATGAATTAGAAATTAATTTCCCTAATTAATTACTCACTTGTAACGTTACCAGCTTATCATCAACCTGTAGCTCCTTGGTCACAAAGTCAGCACCAATTGTAGCTTTGTACTGTTGACTGAACTTCTTATATACATATCTGAACAAGCAGTTTAAGGATCTAACATGCCCAAACTAATGGGTTTTGAAGGCAGAATACATGTACAAGAAATTGCATCAGAAGGACAAAAATTACAAAGAAAGCTTTCGGTTTGTAGTATATTTCTCATAATTAACATATCATCTATATCCAGTGATGAATTTTAGTGTAGAATGCCAATGTTATACTGATTCATTATCACGCAGAGTGGATACTGATTCATCAAAGATGTTTTTCCCACCCTGAAACCACCAAGAGAAAAGAGAATAGAACAAAATTTTTCTTGAGAATCAAACAGCAAAATAGAAAAAGGAAAAAGAATTACTCGTATACAAGAAACTAATAAATCCATCCAAAAAATTAGAAAGAAAATTAAAATTTGCTCACCCACTATCGCCAAGAACGATGACCTTAAGCAGTGCTCTTCCCTTGGTGGACATATCCATGATGACAGAATTAAGAACTCTTATATCAATAAAAGAAAAGACAAATTTTTGTTTTCTGTTATAATACTAATTTTTCCAATCTGTTTGGCTAATGGGAAGCTTAAAAGAAAGTTTGAGGAAAGTTTTGAAAAGAAAGAACACACAAATAGCAAAAGTGATTTAAAGAAAAGGGAAGGTCATTTTCAAGGTGGTTCTTGATTCTTCTTGATCTCTTTCTTTTCTTTATTTTTTTTTTATTGTTTCTTCCTTTTTCTCTGTGTTTTGAACGATGCAAGAAAAAGCCATGTGAATCTTTCAAAGCGAAAGTTAGGCGCCAGCGAAGCTAAATTTACAAAATATGTATTTTTTTTTCAATTAATTTATATATGAATTTGTTGGTTTTTAATATTTATTTCAATGTAATTATATTTTTTTCGTTGACTTGTTCACTTCACACTTTGTCCCATCTCATCGTGCTTGCCTGCCTGTTCTTTTTTTACAGGTTGGATGCCAATCATTATCTTGTGTATTTATTAATTGATTTCTTAATAATATTTGAAAATAAATCATAAATAACTCTTGTTTTGGTTGAGTCGACCATTTCTCTCAAAATAATGATGCGATATGTAAAAAAAAAAAACTTATAATCGAAAAAATACTTATAAAAAGAGACAATTAAAACTCCAAAAGACAAAAGTCTTATGCAATAAGAGTGAAATGGCACATAATCTGTTATAATCTGAAAATCTGAAAATATAAAGAGTTGAGTTTCACGGGTTATCTTTATAATTTATGGATTTATTAGATAAACTCTTAAATTTGATTAAACTCATAAATAAATTATGCATTAATTAATTAATTAATTCGATTTATAATTTTAAATATAAATGCTAAATTATTTACGTATTTAATAGATATTATCTTTGTTATCGGAGTATATTATACTTTAAAACATATTATATAATTGTGTTATTAATTATTTTTAATTTTATTTGTTGTCTTTTTTATTAGAAAATTTAATTTTTCATTATTGATTATGATTATGATGATGACAATAATGATTATGTTAAGAAATTTAATTTTAATATTATCATTTGAATATGTTTTTAGTTTGTAAAAATTATTATATAATTAGGTTTTTAAGTATATTTAAATTTTTTTAGTAATCCTCCTTGAATTTTATTTAAAAATATTCTTATTACCAACATTTATTTGACTTGTAGATTTACATTAAATTCATATCTAACTCAATTCGTTTATAATCCATGGGTCCATATATTTAATGGGTTAGATTGAGTAAAATAAATCATTGACCCACGCTGACATATGAGGTATTTTAAATTAATAAATTCCATCCGCATGCATCCATGGATAAGAGTAATGAAAATACTCACGGTAACTGTCACGACCCAAAACCGTGGGCCGGACCGGCACTAGGACTTGGGTAAGCTTAAGGCCCCCGAGGCCCGTAGTAAGTCTAATCTCTGATTTCAACACCATAATTACATGAAAATATTCTACAAGTTGACCCATTATATTTTTAATGACTCAAACTATCACAGGGCCTTATTTTATTCAACTCAATCATTCCCATAAAGTCTTACATACACTTAACATTATTAGTACAATCATAAATCTTAACATAACTGCGGATTTTCTACTACTGTATTACTACAAAGAATTATAAATAATTCTATCTTATACATTTACATAATCCTTTAAATAATTTCAAAGGAAAGAAAAACTAATGCTCCAATTACATTCAACTGATTCACAATTTCCTGAAACAACATAAGGGATAAAGGGGGAAAGGGGTGAGTATAAAACTCAGTGAATAATAACATATAACACCAAACCCACACATTCACACAAATGATACTTAAGGCACTCTAAATGGACACTCTCCATTCACACAATGACAATCATATCACCCACAAACAACTGCAACCATATGCACATCAAGTGGTTGTTAGTCAGTGAAATCACCATAACAGGACCATGCTCTCCCCAAGCATGCTTTAATATCCATCATATCACATCGTGCGATTCCATGGTCCTGTGGCTTGTGCACCCAGGGAGCCCACCCCCAATCGGGCAAAACCATAA
>CANUEX010040809.1:0-26932 GCA_948099535.1 Jatropha multifida | reverse complement strand
TTCTCATTTTATGCTAAATCAATGGCCAAGATCAAGTCTTAGGTAATCTCATCCAATGGCTCTAAATATTCCTCAAATAATTCATTTCTAAATATTATTTAACTCCATAAATTAATTAAATTAACTTTCCAAAAATAATTCTCCCTTTATTCCTTAATATACCACAATAAAAAATAATATTCACTAGTTGCCGCAATTCTCCAAAAATATTCGTGAAATATTCTCTATCCATCTAAATCATGCAAACATGCTCCAAAAATATTAATTAACATACTAGACACATGTAGTAATTTTTTCGGGCCAAAATAATACAGTGTCCCGGACCGATAGTACTATTCACAGATCGGTAAATTACTATTATCGACACTGAAAAAGACACTGAAAAATAGGTCCTTACACAGTTCTTTTGTTGATGTAGTTCCAGTCATCATAACAGACATGACATCAGAAGAGTTTGCTACTGAAGCAGTCGACCGCTTTTGGGAAGCTCATTTCTTAGTTGACTCCACCCAAATTGGAGAGGCAACAACAGTTTATTAAGGAAGAGGAGTCGTCTTTGCATAAATTTCTACTACAGTCTTCGTCTTGACATTTGCATCAGGACTCGAGTCAATAGTGGATCTAGCACTGAGAAAATTTGAAGTGCCAGTTTGTGCAGCCTTTGAGGTGACAGTGATCTTTCTTGGTGCCATCGAACCTTTTAGCTGATTTGTTGAAACTTTGAGAATTGCAAAGTGAAGAGATGAGAGGTAGAGACGTCCCACTGGGCTTGCCAGAAATCTATAAGCATAAAATTTATTCCTAAAAATTAAGAAATAAAAATACAAAATACAAATTATATTTGTAAGAAGCAGAATCAATCTCTAGTGAAATCCTCTATTACAATGAAGATTATCCTTTGATTATTCTATTTGTTGGGAGCACAATTCAAGGGTCGAGGGACATGCTCTTGAACGCGATTCAATAGCCAAAAGACTTGATGTCGAATTGATGTAGAATGAATGTTTGACGATTCAAAGGTCGTGAAGACTTGATCTTGAATTGATGTAAAACTTTGATTCTTTGGACTTAAGAGTGAACTTTTATAGTCTTGAATTTGATAGAGTTTTAAGGCTTCTTTTCTGTCTTTTTTTCTATGAGTCTCTCTGTGTATCCCCGTATGTGAAGAGAGGCATCCTATTTATAGAGATTTGAGGGGGTCCCCTTGCCAAGTATGTAATTTGATTAGTCCACATGGCAAGCTCTTATTGGTTGCTGCCGCATCACCTAATTTATGTAGACGCCTGACTTATTAGCCAAGATTTAATTTAATTGGTCCACTTGGCTACTTTTTATTAGATTATTTATTTATGCAATAAATAACATTTATCCAATAATTTTATTTCAATAACCATTTAAATGTTTTGATCAGTTATTAAAATAAATGATTTAATTTAACTAATCAATAATTTAATTGACTAATTAAATAATTAAGTTAATAATTAAATTAACTTAAATAAAATTTAGGTGTCTACAATAAATAAATTAATCATAATTATTTATTTAAATCTTTTAAATAAATAAATTATAACTAATATATATGTGTGTTGTGTGCGCGCGCCTATTTATTTATTTAAACAATTTAAATAAATAAATAATAATACATATATATTAATAGAATTTTCAATTTAATCAATTATATTTATTTATTTAACTATTTAAATAAATAAATCATAATTAAAATGTTAGATCGATTTAATCTAAAATTTATCTTTATAAATTTTAAATATAAATTAATTAAGTCAATACTTAATAATCTAGATAAAATTGCAATCAAATATAAATTACAATTTTGTCCTTAACTACACAAAACTTATTTCTAATCAAGTCATACTTCATTCGATTTCTCGTTTTCACTTTCTCACATCCATTCTTATGTGTATGATTTTCTAGGTTCCAAATATGTTGGCAACAAATATAAATTAAATTAATTAATTAATATTTGAAGGTCAAGTACATTGTCTAGCAACATGTCAATACTATCCAAATATCTAGAAAGTTAAAGTGGTTTGACTTAACCTTTCAATGCATGATTTATCAATGTAATTAATCTCTCTTCATCATTAATGTTCTGATTTAATAATTAGACATAGAGTGTGTCTGCTTTACTAAATTATATTAGTTCTCTTAATTTTAACCATTGATCAGTTGAATGAAATTCCAAATCTAATTTGCTAACTTCATTCTACCTTGCGCAAGGATTTCTTAATCAATACTAGTAGAGAACAATTATAACACTTTTCCTAATTTATCTAGGGTGATGAATCCTCTCTAAATTACACAAGTATCTCCATACAATTCCTACTATGTCCAATTAATCATTGCTTGTTATTCATATAATGAATAATGTAAACAAAGAATCAAAACATAATCATCCCTATATAAGATAGCTTAGTAATCTCAAGTCAAACAATCACTTACACAATCATCACTTGAGTATTCCATAGACACAGGTAACTCTCCATATGGAATTCTCATGCAAGTCAATTCAATGGACTTATTTAAATAACAAGCACCTACATATTAGTTCTAGATATCACATATATCTTAGCTTATGAGTACAGCTACTTCCCTAAGGGAAAAATATAATATATATTAGTCTCAACAGCTCTAATCATTGTTCAATAATAAAGAGAACATCAACCAGGAATATTTAGAGACATTGCTTTAATGCAAATATAAAACTCATAATTATAACCACATTATAATTTATTTTGCAAAGCAGTATTGTCTCATGGACTTTATCTTTTACCAAGATTCAATCAATAGAATATAAAAGATAAATAAATATTTTTTATTAATAATAAAATATTTATTACATGAAATATTATATCCAAAATATAACCAATCAAATTGGCTATAGGGCATATAACTAACAGCTACCTCTCTACCTTTAGTGCTAATTTGATCACGTCATCTAGGGTCCAATATGGTTGGAGTTGTACGGTATTAGCTATTCCTTCTTTAATCCTCCATGAAATCTAGCTATAGTTTGCTCCTCTGGTTATATGATGTCGCATTTCATCATTAAATCTTCGAACTCCAGGCATATTCCTCCACCGTTTGACCCTTTTGTTGTAAATGTGAAATTAGGGGAAGACATCTTGGTGATAATAATCAGGTATGAATTTTCATTTTAATTCTTTTCACATCTTCTCCCAAGTCGTAATTTTGTTGTGTCCCTCATGTTCTCTTCAACATTTCAGATTTTCCCACCAATTCGAAGCAAGACCTTTGAGTTTAATGGAGATCAATTTGACTTTGCATGTTTCAGGAATGTCTTTATATTCAAACACTCGTTCAATAGTTTGTAACCATTGAATGAATTCACCAGGTTGATTTTTCCCATGAAAATCTAGAATATCTACTTTGATACATGGATCTTTATCTTGATAATTTCTCTGTCTATAGGCCAGTGCTGCCGCATTATCATCTGATGAATTACTTCCATTATAGAATGGATTGATCTCTTCTTCTTCTTCATGCTCATTGTCACGAGCTTGATTTTGCTAATCTTGTAACCTACTGTGCTCAAGTTGTTGCCAGAGTTGCTAAATTTCTTGTTATAGAGTTTCAACTAAGACATCATGAACAGGACGATTTCGTCATGGCGACATCTTTAAAAATAAGGACATATGGTTTGTGATTATGGGCCCTGATACAAAAATTTACACAGGAATGTATTTTATCAGAATTTAGAGTGAGTTAATCAAGAAAACTCCAATTATAGTGAAATTATAAATCCCACTGTGGAGGAATCTAGCCAACACCACCATGGAAGGCCAAACTAAGGTTACAGAATTTTAGTCTTAGGAATTTCAACTAAGGATAGAGAAATCACAGTAGCTAAAAGAAAGTATATTCTTATTGATCAATCCCAAAATATAACAGCTATGCACCTATATATAGGTGTTCAATCCGTAAGCTAAAAGGAAAAAACAAACTAGCATAGGAATAAAAACTAAACAATAAAAAAAAAAACTGAATAGGAAATAAAAACTAAATAGGAATAAAAATAATCCTTTAACAGACAAGGATTTTTAAATCTGCTTGATAATTCTTAAGAAGATTGAATCCTTATCAGCTATGGACCAGCTCCTTAATAGCCAAGACTACTAGAGGATTGTCAAGCCCTCAGCGGACCTAGCTCCCAGGCTACACTGTTAATTCAAATTAAGCTATTATGGTCAAAACCTAAGGAAGAGGCACATCACCTTCCACTATATGCATATCCATCGGACTCTAGCTACCATCTATCAACATTTGGACCTATTTTTCTTACCTTTTCCTAATACCAAAGTCACATCCTTTCCTGTAGTCTGGCCTAGGCACCTAGACCCATTATTAACTACCCCTAAAAGGTCCACTTCCTTCCCTTTCCCACCAAACATATCCATATCATTTATAATTTGAATATTCTGATAATTATTAGGTGTATTGTCTTCTTATTCTCCTTATCAGCCTACGAATTTATAAGCATAAACAAAAAGTCCTTCCCATAATCAGAACTAATTTAGAGTCCTTAGGGATCTAGAAACCATCTCCTATCTTCACTCTCCGACAGATTCTACCTGACCAACGGTCTGCTGTTAATTCAAATTGAGCTATTTTGGTCAAAACCTGAGGAAAAGACACATCACCTTCCACTATTTGCATATCCACCAGACCTTGGCTACTATCTTTCAATATTTAGGCCCATTTTTCTTACCTTCCCTAAGTACTAAAGTCAAATTCTCTTCTATAGTCTAGCATAGGCCCCTAGACCCATTAGCAACTAACCCTAGAAGGTCCACTTCCTTCCCTTTCCCACTAAACATATCCACATCATTTATAATTTGAATATTCTAATAATTATTTGGAATATTATATTCTTTATTTTCTTTATCAACATATAGATTCATAGGCACAAACAAAGAGCCCTTCCCAATTATTGACTATGAGTCCTTAGGAATCGAGAAACCATCTCCTATTTTCACTCTTCGATGGATTCTAACTAACCAATGCTCTAAGCCACCCTTCCCAGCCTTTCTCTGTCACCTCCTCCTCCATATGAAATAATTGTTCACAAAACTGCTCATTATGGCCTAACAACCACAGATGAAAGAAAACTTTGGAAGTTTTTCATACTAATAATTAATAGTGTGTAAAGAACCATTCACAAGTTTTATCTTTTTTTTTAAACATTTAAGAGGCTTATGCACATGCACATTAACTCTAGTCGGCATATATTTCCTCCAACTTCCAAATTGTTCTTAGATCATAATCAACATATTCTCCAATAAAGTAACCAAATTGCTTGGCACCAGATTTTGACATAAAGCCCGCAAGTAAATTATAAATATGAACCCATAATTCTACAAAATATAAAGGAACACTAGTTGGAAGCATGTCCTTTGGGATTTTCTGAAGGATCACCAAGTTATTGTTAAAAGTCCAAGGAGCACCCATCTCGATTCAAACATCCACCACATGAAAAAATGAAACAAGAATACCTTATGCCCAATGTTCATGATACAAATGCCTCTTTTTGGTCTCCATAGGCTAGCCAACATACTTTTCATTGCTCTAAAATTCACTCTTCTATCAGTTACAAGTCGTCCGACCAAATAAAGCAAATAGTCAATAATAGGAACTTCCATTTGAGTCGTTGTAGCAAACTCAAATGTTGCTTCTTTATCATCTCCTAACATTAGATTCATAATATTTTCCTCAACATCATCCTTCATGATAACTAGAAACCTCATCAAATGAACTCGACATAGGTAGGGTACGTGAGTCTGATTGGATCGAATTTATCAATTTAAAATACCCAACTCGTATGTAAGGGTCAATGATTTTTTTTATCCAACCTAACTAATTAAATGTATGAATCCACATATTATGGACGGGTTGGACTGGGTACAATTTCAACATAAACTCGTAGTTAAATAAATAATAAAGGTATGTTCAATAATAGTGTTTAGAGTAGCTTTTAGTATTTTGAACTAATCAGAACACTAATTTTTTAAATTATTTTGTTCCATAACCTGATATGTAAAGTAACTTTTAGAGGATACAAGACCATTTTCTAAGACAATATCTCACCTAACATTTAGCGTTTTATGTCTTTTTACTGAAATTTTTTTTTACAGCTCTATCCTTAATTAATTTAAAATCCTTATGCTATCACATTATATCTTTTTATTATTTTTTATGCTTGGCTTATGTGTAAATTGATAATAAAATAAATTTATTTATATATTTGCACTTGAACTCTAGCAAATATTAAAAATTAAAAATATGGATCACCGAAAATATTAAAAATTTCTAATGTTATTTATAAAATAGTAAACTTTTCAATTTTTTTTCCCTTAAATTTTAAAAATTTAGATTTACTAGAATCATTTTTTTATAATGAGTTTAATTCTATGAATTTATTTTTGGTGAAATTATCTTCTTTTTTTTATAATGAGTTTAATTCTATGGCTATAAGGGAAAATTTTAAGTAAATTCCAATGTTTTTTCTTTTTCTCATTTTGAATTTAATTACTAATTAAATATTTATTTTTACCGAACACTTTTACTTTGGAATACTAGTTAAATAAGCTAAATCATTAAAAATACTCAAAACTTTGCGGGTAGTTTTAATTGTACCCTATATCTAACTTTCTTTTTCTAGTATTCTGAACTTTTATTTTAATTATAATAGCACCCTAATTTCAAATTGTATCCAATTTAATGAAAAAAATATTATTTTTGTGGAACCCAATTTAACCTTTTTTCCAAATCAAACTAATAAATAAATATTTATATTTATTTGTATAATATTAAAATAAAAAATAATCTATTCATCTTAAAAAAATATTTTTATTCATTTATATAATATGAAAAAGTAATTATTCCCTAAAAATAAAATGACGCCATAATGAATAAAATCTACTTTAATAAGAAATTTGACCTAAGTATAAACAAAATTTTATGCTTAAAAAATGGCAAAAAAAATCTAAATTAATATTTTATATGCCTTTTTATAATTTAAATTTCTAACCAATATAATTAGTTAGGGTATCGTTAAATAGTGAATTTTGTATAGATCCCAAAAAAATAATATTTTATTTATTAAATTGGATATAATTTGAAATTAGGGTGTTATTGTAACTAAAATTAAAATTCAAGGTACTAGAAAAAGAAAATTAGATTTACAGTGCAATTAAAACTGCCCACAAAGTAGGGTATTTTTAATTATTAGCCACTTAAATAAGAAACAACTATTAAAACAGTAAGCAACTATTAAAGTAGCTAACAGCTACTAGAACAACTATTATTACCCAACATACACTAATATAGTGAAAAAATTATTAAATAACTATTAGCCACTTAAATAGACAACAGCTATTAAAACAGTAAACAACTATTAAAGTAGCTAACAGCTACTATTATCCAATATACACTAATATAGTGAAAAAATTGTTAAATAAAATATATCTATTTAAGAGGGGTTACCAAAAAAAATTAAATATCCTTAGAGAAAGAATTATACAATAATTTCACAATTTTAAATATATTTTAATAACAACATTAAAATTAAATTTCTTAATAATAAGTAACAACAATGAGAACTCTTTATAAGAAAGACAATTAATAAAATTAAAAATATTACGTAACATAATATACAATATATTTTAAACTATAATATATTTCAGTAACAATATTTTAAAACAAATTTTTATTAAAGGAGAAAAAAACAATTTAGAAGGCAAAATCTATTAAATATGAAAACAATTTAGTATTTATATTTAAAATTGCAAAACAATTTAAATTATTATATATATATATATATATATATATATTATGTACAAGTTGAGTCAGATTTGCTAACTTATCTGGTAATCCGTGATCCAACTCATGAATTCTAAAATGATTCGTCCAACCTAATCAATTATATTTTTTAACCTGCTGAATTGAGTTGGGTTGAAACGATGTGGAACCCTAAAAATTGATAATAAAGAAAAGGGTTCTCCAAAGGGCTTGGAGAGAAAATATCTGATAGAAAGCAAGGGTAAAGAACATAAATGATTTTCTCTTCTATTTTTTAAATATATTAATTTTTGTAATTCAAAAGAAAATGGATTTATGTGGATCATATGAATTGGGATAAAGAAAACAAAGAAAATATATATAAATTCTTCCCTTGATCATATACAGTATTAATTTATTAATTTGTCCTCACCTAGAAAGAAATAATCAAACCTTTTCTCACAACAAAAGTCATTCTTAGACATACAAATATTTACTCTCACTATAATAAGTCTTATTAGGGTTAAAAATTCTCTCCATTTCTTTTTTTTCTTTTCTTTTTTTTTTTTTGTACAAATTAAAGAAATATTCTCCCAGAGATAGCAAATCCAAAATAGGAAGAAGTGTTTTACTCTCAATATTTAAACTTATCCTAGAAGTATTCAAATTCTATGTAGGAAGAATCTTGAGCATGAGGACTGCCATTGTTATGATCACCTGATCCAGTACCTGACACTTTCTTGTTATTAGCAGCCGGCGGCGGCTCTTTGCTTGCGTACTGTGAGAAGTCTACTGGTTCAGGTACATGTGGAGGCATTGCACTTCTGACCAAAGCCCAGTTGACACCTTCAAAAAATGGATGCTGTTTAATCTCTGTAGCTCCCCTTTTATAAGCAATACGTTTATGGGGTTCTTTAACCAGAAGTCCTCTAATAAGGTCTCTAGCCACAAAGCTGACTTGTGGAGTTTCTGGGAATCTTAAGGGCTGCCCTACAACGTTGAAAAGGGTAGCCTTATTTCCAGAGCCTTTAAAGGGAGTAGTTCCATGCAAGAGCTCATATAAGAATATCCCAAAAGTCCACCAGTCCACAGCACTGCCATGACCTTCTCCGCGGATGATCTCTGGTGCTAAGTACTCATGGGTGCCCACAAATGACATAGAGCGTACATTTGTTGGTTCTGCCATTAGTTCTGGAAGGGCGCCTCCAACGAAAAGGCCGAAATCTGATTTGGATTTGCGATTCTTTTTACTTGGCAAAATGCGTGGGAAAAATGTGGAAGGCTGCATACAACCGTGCACTGCAAATTCATCATCCAAAATGCCTGCACTGGCATTTCCACTTCCACCATTGTTAACATGTACAGATGATGACTTGACGAGGGTTGGACTGACGGAGCAGCGAAGGGAGAGATCGAAATCAGAGAGCATTATATGGCCTTCATCTCTTACTAGTACATTTTCTGGCTTCAAGTCCCTATAAACAATACCTAACATGTGCAGATACTCCAGAGCCAGCAATACTTCTGAAGCAAAAAACCTGTACATCATATGCATATTGCAATTAACAGAAAGGAACATAAAATGTAAAAAACGATGAATTAAAGAAGAAGAAGAAGAACATATGTTCATCTATACAAGTTACCGGGCTGCTTCCTCAGTAAAATACTTTTGGGGTTGCCTCTGGCGAAGAGAATGAAGATTGCCTCCACTGCAGAACTCCATGACCAAGCAATAGAACTTGTCAGTTTCAAAATAAGAATATAAAGTAGGCAAGAATGGATGGTCAAGAAGCCCAAGAATCTCCCTCTCTGTCTGTGCTCTAAGTAGTTTATTTCTACTTGCAAGCGAAGCCTTATCCATTACTTTCATGGCAAAATGAGCACTGGTTCCTCTAAGTTCAACAAGATACACACTTCCAATATCTCCATATCCAAGGCGTTTCAGAAGCCGAAAGTTACTGAGACCAATAGCCCCTTTTGAAATGATAATGTTAATTGCATCCCATCGAACATCGCCACCAGTATGAGGCTTGAATGTTGCAGCAGAGCTCTCTAAGCTGTCACTACGAGCACCCATGCTAAGACCATGGTTCGTCTTTGCATTGGCCGGTGGTACTGTATTGTTAGATGTCGGGATCAGTTGATGAGAATTTGTAGGTACTCCCTTCGGACTAGGACGACTGTGATGATTAGCCTGCAGAGTTGAATTGGTCACAACAGGTTTGGATAGTGGAGCCACCTTTCTAGGATCAAACCCAGGTCCTTTTGGTGACTCGTAACCAGAGTTATTAGCACCATATTTGCTGCCTATTATTTGATCTGTCTTATTCTTTTGGTCACAACTGTGGCTCTTCTGAAAAATTTATGATAGTAGCACCAATAGTTTCATATAATTTTTTTTACCATTCTAAAAATTTAAATCATTTAAGAAGAAGCAGTACATACCGTTGAAGATTCAGGCCTCACAGAAGGAATAATGGATGACATTGATGGGGCAACACCAGAACAACCCCTTTAACCTTGATAGAAACTCCTAAATGATAATCCTAGAAATTTCGAAAGGAAAGAAAACAGTTTAATCTCATAAATTGCACATAGAAGAGACCATGATTCTTGAAAAACAAGAGATTGTTTTATTGTTTTGTGCCAACCAATTCTCTGTTAGTTTAATCTCTCTTGGTAATTATATATTAATAAAATTTGTGTGTGGTGAGCACGTACTCAATCATTGTTTGTGGATGTTCTTAACACAATAATCATTATAAAAAGATTAACCAAACAATGATCGGGTAAGAAGAAAAACGAACCAGAATTGTGAATAAAAAAATGAACAAGAGAAAATTTGTTGCAGACAGCCCTGAAATGGAATGTTTGAAGAATCAAGAGAGATGGAGATATTAGAAAGATGGAAAGAAAGGACTACCCCATCTGCCAAAGATGAGTAGCATATTTGTTAGCATACTTGTTTTCAATATAATTTTTTTAAGATTGAGAGAGTTTTGTGGAGACATAATATCCCATAAATAATAAATATAGAAAATACAAAATAATGGAAAGTACTATTCTAGTCTAGCGCATGATATTCTTCTTCTTGTAAGTTTGTAACGTGTAGGAAGCAAAGAGAGGGAAGAGGAAATGGTCATGGCCATATATAATAAGGGATGGTTAACCGTATAATACTCCTTGTTGTGGAACAAATGGGCAGATAGAGGTCTATTTGCTTTCTCGGCGATGTCATAATATTTCAAGAGTTCTTACAGTTGAAACCGCCATTCCATGTAAGATTCTTACATAGAATCACAAGTTAATAATAAAGAAATAATTGTCGGAGAAAGAAATAAACCTTATTCAACCCATTTCTATATATTAGTTCTTTCTGTAGAAATAAATCACTATTTGATTATAATTTTAAATCAAACATATAGAATTACACGTATCACTGTGTATAAATATAATATAATACTCTTTTCCTCCCAAAAAATAGTTTATTTTTTCTTTTTGGTTTGTTCAAAACTATAATTCACTTTTTCTTTTTGCATTATAATTAATCATTAAATTGTCTATTATACCCTTATTAAACTTTATCTTATTTTCAATAATCTTCATTAATTCTCACTTTACTATCCCAATATAATAATTGTTCATGTGTTATTTTAAATGGCATAATAAAAAAATTGTATGAATAAAATTATCCTTTAATTATAATAATTGTCATTTTCTTAATCTGTGTGAAAATAGAAAATGGATTATCTTTTTAGACAAAATGAGCATACAGTTTAATGATTTATAAGTTATAATATAAAAAAGATTATATAGGAAAAGTTGAGTTTAATTTAAGTTTCCTCTCTAAATATCAAATTCATAATTAATTAATGAAGAGTATTTCAATCAATTACACTTAAAGTCTTTCATCATTTTAATATTTATTAAGTAAATAGTAATATAATTTTTAATTTAAATAATAAAATATATAAATATTTTCAAGTTTCAAATTAAATAATATGTCTGAAAATGCAAAAAAAAAAAATTAATTAATTCTTCAGTTTGGTTTTGGTTGAGTTCGAATCCAACACAGTTCCTGTTGAGTTCCAGTTCAGTTCTAAGTAAGAACCAGAACTAGAACCAACATGTTAATCTTTTCAGCTACGGTTTTGGTTCTGGTTCTTTTTTTTCAGCTCTGATTTTGGTTCCAATGTCCTATTATAGAATGTAATGCAACATACTTGCATTACTGCAACTGTGCAAAGTATCAACCGGCAGTTGTGGGCAGAGAGATGAGCCCGCCACCAGAATCAGAAACCGAGACGTTAGTGGAAGCTGCTTTAAGGGTACTTAACACGGCGGACCCATTTGAGAAGGCCAAGTTAGGTGACTTCATCGCTTCCCAATGGCTACAAGGAACAATTTCTCAAACACACCTTCATTCTGTGGATCTTCCTGTACCTGATCGTCCCGCCAGGCTCACCAATATATGCTTAAACTCTTTTTTCGTACATGTTCTTGAATTTGTATTCTCTTCATATTATGTTCGATGAAATGCCTGAATAAATCCAAAATTTTGATGCAGATTAAGTTGCTGGCGCCAGGTTTGCCAAAGCTTGGAAAAGCTGGTAGCTTGCAGAATAGGCCGGCCATTGTGCATAGTCTTTTCATACTGAAAGTTGTGCTATTGACTTGTCCTGGGTACTTTTTTTTTTCTTTGCTTTCTTTTCTTTTTATTGCAATACTAAATTTGGAGTCAATTTTAGCTCATGATCTTAGCTGTTCTCTTAAGTTGTTGCCTTTGATGCCTCCTGGGATGGTAACTAAATGAACACTTAAACTTCATTTGCTGGCTATGTGAGATTATTTTGTCCATTTACGATTTTGCTTTTACATTTTATTTTTTATTATCTTTACGCCCACACTCTTTTTAGATATACATATGCTTGTCTCAACTCTCTTAAGTCATGTGTTTGTCCTTTCTGTTATGGCTATGATTTTGTGCAGTACTGTTCGCATGCAAAAAAGCACTCTGGGCGTTGTATCATACCCAATATATGTGCAAAAGAGTTGAATTGGGATCCACTGTTTTTTGTTGTCACCTTCAAATTGAACTAAAATATCGAATTCATGAATAATGTAATGAATCTTGGTGGTGCTTTTGCCGGACATACAAAATAAAGGAACTTGAACTTCAGCATTTTTTGCAATTGTATAGCAAACTTTTAATTTCAGAAAATTCATATAGGAGCTTTCTAATTTTTGCTATTCTGTCAATGATCCAGGCCTAATTTAATTGAGATTGGGTTAGCGATAGAATTGAAAAAAAAATTAGAAATATTTTTAGTGAAATAACCAAATTAAAAGTTTATGGTATAATTTCAAAATGCACTATGGTTCAAGCACTTTTTTTTTTTCTATTTTGTCGATTGAAGCTTCATTTTATCTGATGCTGCATAGTAGCTTTGAAAAAATGAGTATAATTATTTTCTTTTTGTGTTTTATTTGAATACTCAGCTGACTCATGACTTCATTGTAGGATATACTTGCTCGTTTTGGTAAGCAAGAATCAATGCCTAGAGAATTTTTTACAGACGTTGTGAAGGTTGCTCAAGATGAGGGCAGACACTTCACTCTCCTTGCAAAACGGCTTGAGGAATTAGGTTCTTCTTATGGAGCATTACCAGCTCATGATGGCCTTTAGCAATGGAACATTGTGTTCAGAGGTGCGTGTTTATGCCTTCACTTCAACCGTGCAATGTGGGAATTCATGTTTTTTATAAAGCCACGTGGCCAATGGCTGTGTTATAAAAAGGAATATATGTGGTTAAGGTTCAGTTAAGAAAATTATGTTTATCATTGGCATTGTGATTTGCTGGTGATCCTTATCTTGTGGATGTTTGCAATTCATTTATTTGGTGCACCTCTTTGTGCGTTGAGAAAACATCTAGGCTTTTTATGGGCTAAGTTTTGGCAGCTGTACTGCGAAGGAGTTCATTATATTAAGTAGGCTTAGTAGTATAAATTGGATTACGACCTCATATAATTGCTCTTGGACAATACCAGTACTAAGTTTTTTGAATTGATCTAGTTGGAGAAGATAAAATAGATAATAGTTTGTTATAAGCTTTCTGGGCCTGGCAACATCTAAATCTTACCTTAATCTATATTATTTGAATCTTTCGTGTGGATATCATTTTTTTACGAATGAGTAGATAAATGCAGGCGAAGGGGAATTGATGTGCTGCCTTCTACTATTTCTCGATTTCGCAATGGAAGTGACAATGAAACAGCTGATTTACTGGAGAAAGTAATTTACCCTGAAGAGATTACTCATTCTGCTGCTGGAGTCAAGTGGTTCAAATATCTATGTTTGAGGTCTAAAAGTCCAGCTTTTGGTACAGCTTAGCATCTCAAGGCAGCTCGGATGGACAAAGCGGAATTACAGTAGAGGAGAATGAAGAGATTAACAAGCAGTTTCATGCTATAGTGAGAACACATTTCAGAGGACCATTAAAGCCGCCCAATAACAAGGAAGCAAGGAAGCAAGGAAAGCTGCGGGATTTGGCCCCCAATGCTATGAACCACTAGCTGTCAAAGACATCAACCCGCAGTATTAAATGTGGAAGGTAACCAATTCCTTTTTCTCATAGCAACCTATTATTAACTATTGAAGAACATGAATAATACTGCCATTTGCATAAGCATACTGAGATGGATTCAATTGCCAGTATTATAATTATGCAATTGTTTTGAAGAACCTGGCTAAATTGAAAACAAGCCAATTGCATAATTATAATACTGAACGAAGATACTTAATTGCCTGTAACTATATTTCATTTCCAATTCTAGGATTTAATCAAACACGAGCTAAATTGAAACCAAGCCAGTGTTACTGTCTAATGACGTACTGCACCTGCTTTCTATCCCCCAAAAGCATAAAAGATTTTTGAGCCAGTGGCCTGGTAATGATTTGGTTTAGATATTAAAGCAATCATCAAACACATCACAAGAACGAAGACATAACAGAAGTATACTCGCAGTTCGTCAATGAAGAAATTAAAGTGTATAATTTACTTTATTTTCTTATACATCATTATTATTGAGATGAACATGAAATTGCAGCAAGATTTTCAGAGAAACGGCAAAATCTTGCAGGAATTGACACCTTAACACTCAGTTTTAACTACAGAAATAGTTCAACGAATGGCAAAATTTTGTAAAAATGGTATGGCACAACCAACTGTAATGGCAAAAGTTATCCCTTGAACAAATTGGCACAGTGCCATGAAAAATTCATAATTAGGTTCCGGACATCCTCTGGATGGCTAATATTGTAAAACCCAATTGTTAGTTCGATTGCCTCTATAGAAGAAGTCTCCTGATATCACTGAAATTGGAACGCAAAGCTGAGAGAAAAGCACCTGCAAAGAGAATAAATAGCTTTAAACTCGAATGAGGGAACTCCAAATATAACCCTATCACGAATCTAATTATCTCGACTTCCCAAATGTAAGTTTAACTGGCAGACAAGCTCACTATGGTCAACAATTCTCCGTACTATACCTTGGTCTTTACATGATTGCATCACATTAACATATTCGGACAAAAAAATCCAATTAACTACTGCTAGGGGTATATCAGTTTACCCAGCATTCATGATGATATCCTCATGGAAAGATATAATGTAGGTTACCCGTCAAATTAAGCAGGAGACTAGCCTCAAATATTCTCTAGTGATAAACATTCGCATTTGAAAGTCTACCTTCCAATTTTGAATATAAGTAAAATTTACATCATTCTACAGACCTCCAACTTTGCCATCAAAAATTCGATGATCAGCAGATAAAGTCAAGTTCATTTTGTTGACTACTGCAGGCCTCTCAATCCCTGGTAGAACGTAAATCCATGTTAAATTACCCATTCAAAAACATCTAAAGTTACAAGGCGGAGTCTACAAGCATGAGATACTTACCATCACTTCCAAGCAGGGGTTCGACAACCTTGTTCCCTCTGCCAACAGCCAGGATGCCAGCCTGAAATTTTGTATAGAAAATTTTTTAACATGGACAGAAACAATGACAGTCAATTAGGGGGAAAAAAAAAGAACAATCTTCATAATGAAATATCATTATGGTTTTTCTTACACATTTTTGCTTCTTAGAAGCATATAGACATATAGCAAATGTTTCTCATACAGTTCCCAAGAAATTCTTTAACCACTAACTCCAGAGAGAAGAAAAAATGTTTTTATGAGAAATCTAAAAAAATGTTTAAATAATAAGATCCAGCTCTATGATAATAATTTAACATCTTTATTTACAGAGATAAAAACACTTGGTCAATGTTATTTTTTGGCTTTACAACAAAAAAAAAAGTGCTTTTTAGTGTCCTGGAATTTTATCATGAATTTTATTTTGGCAATTTTAACATGAATTTTATTTTGGCAATATTATCGGCATCTTATTAAGGTTTCGCAATTCCATCACAAATCCAGAGGCAAAATTACATCTAAATTTGCTATTCCCTTTTTTCGGTTGATTTATGCTATTGAGCCCAAAATTATGCATTGTTGGCATGAAATATTTTATTATATTAAGTTTTCCACTACATGTACAACAAAGGGGAAAAGTCCAAACTTACCACATCAGCAAATTCAGGCTTGACTTTGCCTCAAATTAGAACAGTGAGAGAATTGCAAAAATTTAAAAGGCGCATCATAAAATTGCTAAAATTAAAAGTTTATGGTAAAATTTCAAGAAACACTGAAGTTGAAACTTTCTTATTGTAATTAAGCTTTACTTTTCAGGGTCTAAGTGCAACAAGGTCTTGGCTTCTTGGAGAGAAGATCAAATAGCACACCATTTTCATACCAAGTAAAGGTAATTGAAGAAACCAAGTGTTATTGGTTTGTTTGAAGAATCATAAGTTATGCATGCATGTAGTGAAAGAGAAAAAAACCTGGGGGGGATTTATGATTGCAGCAAATTGGTCCACTGGATACATTCCCAGATTTGAAATACTGCATAACGATCAACAAGGAAGATAATTTTTTATGTTTTCTATTTTTGAAATTGAGCAGGAGGGAGTTAGGTAGTGGATACAAAGATAATATAGATATAGATACCTGAAATTTCCTCCTTGAAACTCATTCGGTGCAAGCTTTCCTGCTCGAGCTTTTTCAGCTAGTTGCTTAACCTAAAGGTCCATGTTAATAGTATTAATATGATACAAATCCTTACAATTTAAATTTTTAAAATTTCTAACTTCACTTTAGAATAAATTAAAAAGCTTCTTGCTTGGAATAATATGAGGATTGGTAGAGAACTCAACCAGTTAAATCTTCAAATAATAGTAAAATTGGTAAAAACTTAATATGGAGGAAAACAATGTACAGACAACGAGTTCTTCATCTGGGTTAAAGAATGACCTGAAATTTATTTTCTTTTGGGGAGAGGGTGATAAATATTCCTGATATTCCATATAAGTAATTTCCAATAAAAATATAGATGACCCGTGTCAGGAGTAACAATGTAGAAGCTGACAGCTGTTCCCTTGATTTTATCTATTTATTTATTTATTTTTGAGAGGATGTTCCCTTGATATTAAGAGCTCACTGCATTCCTTTATCTTTTCAAGTAATGGCTTCTACAAAATTACATAAAGAAATAAAACTGAAATATCAAATTTGCCCATGTACCTCTGAGGAGATCAAGGAAATGGACTTCTGGTCTGCATTCCTAACAATAGGAGTCATTAGGCCCTGCAAAGTAAGATATGATGAAGCCAGATATTTCCTACGCATGTAGATCAGTGGATTACTATCAAAAAAATACCTTCTCAGTGGCAACTGCTATTGATATGTCAACAGAATCACACAAAATTACTTCCTCTTTCTCAGTATTCCAGTATGCTGCAATGGATTGATGTAATCAATATTCAGTAACAGCAGTGAATACAGATATAGTAAGTTTGTCAGAGTGTTGGGGAAAGAAGAACCAAAAATAATTCAATGAAATCCAAAATACAGATAGCTTCAATTGAAAAAGAACCTGTAGACAATTTCTTACTCAAAGTTCAACTGTTATTTCTGCCAAAGCCCTTATATATTTTTATTGCTGCTATCATATGAGACATCTATATTATTTACCCAAGTATTTACCATCTATCCAATAATGAAGTGGGAGGAAAGAGCTGTTCAATTCCTTAGTTGATAATTGCATAGGCACCATATGAGATGCTATAACATGAATTCAGACCTTGGAGGGCTGTATTCATTTATAACTCACAGAACCAATCCACCAGAGCAAAAGTGTGTCCCATAAAAGTCGACACCGAAGATTTTGTCATAGCATTTACTGATTTCCAATTGGCCAACTAAATTTAGCAATGTGTAAAACAAACATAGATGGGTTGCTATGATTGATAATGCTCCTGTTTAGTTATCAAATCTCAGTTTATAAAATATCTGTGCATTGAGTATTCTATCTGGAATAATATCTAAAAAGAATTTAACATGTATCTTACCATTAGCTTCTGGGATATTTCTCAAAGCAATTGCAACAGCTTTGATGACAATGTCATTTACTGACACTTTAATATCATGTTTCTCTGCAAATTGAGGAAGCACCGATGCATGATCAACCTGCCAAATTTATTTGCATCCAGAGAAACAAAGTAACAAGCCCAAAGTTCAAATTTTTATACCTTTTAGCTCCTTTCTGAATGAAAAAAGGGGATCCAGTATAACATCTGATAGACAGTTGATAAAATTAGAATATGGAATGTATAATGGTAAGAGATATAAATTACAATATGGAATCCTCACAACCTGTCAATAAATATAAATGTGGTGTGGTCTGTTTTGATTCCAATAACCTTTTTGCAATAACCTGCAAAATCATCACGAGTTGTTGAGCATAGACAGCTTTATGCCAACCCAATTTTTTTAAGACAGATGTAGCAAAATTTTCTTCCGCATAAAAATTACTGAAAGGACGGAAGGACCCAATCCAACCATGGGAAGAATGCACGCAATACCCACCCACCCAACCCAAAAAAGAAATACTAATAAAGAGATAGAAAAGAGGAAAGCCTCTAAAACATCCACAAGCTTTGAAAAGGTGAGCAACTAGAAATAGGTGACAACAAAATCCACTACAACTCTATGAAACAGAAGCTCAATACAACTGCACTGAATTTCTATTCCAAACATCAGAAAGTAAATCAATGCATACATTAATGCTCCTGTTACAGCTGGCAAAACCAAAACAAGACGTGATAACAAATGCAAATCAAAAACCCAGATAAATTTGCTTATCAGCAAAAGCAACATTCTAATAGTCATAAAGGGAAAAAAATAATAAGAAATTAAATGTATCCATCAGTTATGTGCTAGCCTAACAGATAGATAATTGACCAAGGAACTCATACAAAGGTATCAAATAAATTGACATACAATTATGATGCAGCAACAAAGAAAATTCATGTGCTAATATAAGCATGCTACAAATCAAATAGAAAGTGCTACCAGATGACATGAGTAAGAATGGCTACAGCTTACATACACATCTTACATTTTTTTTTAGACACAGAGATATGCATGACAAAATCCATAAAAAGTTATTCTTTGTTTTTATGGAACATCTATATTGATAAAACATATAAAAAATTACTTGTTTTACATGGATGCTTCATTTTACTCTAGGATGAGGACATTTATACAAAGCAATGGTACAAAAACAAAGTCTAAAGCTGTCTGAAACTTGCCAAAATTTCGACCTCGAGAATATAAAAAACTTACTTGTGTTCCATTTAAAAGTAACTATATTCCAGTTATTCAAACCTACCTTGCGAATTTGAGTATTTGGCAAATCTTCAAAAGAATCTGACTGTTGTGATAAGGATTCTGGAAAAGTTGAGGTTGAAGTTTGTGGGCCAGTCTTAGCAGATGGAGCAGCTTTATCCGTCGGTGAAGGTTTTCTTGATCCCTTTCCTGACTTAATTGCAGCCAGAACATCACTCTTTAGAAGAGTGTCACGATGACCTGTTGCCTTCAACAATGACGAATCCAATCCATACTGTGAAATCAGCAACTTGGCAGAGGGGCTGATCCTTTTAAAACTTGTTTTCTCTTCTCTACCTTCATCCTTTGAATCACCTTGGCTCAATATTTCTTCCTTGACCTCCTTGCTAACATTAACACTGGTCTTTACAGTTTCAATATCATCTGGATTTTCAACCTGGTGAAACAGCATCATTAGTGATCCTCACCCACCTCAGACAAAACTAGTCACTAAGTTCAACATGAATTACAGAGAAGTGAAATTAAAATGTGCGCACAAATTGAACATGTATTTCACAACTGTAGCTCATGCAGAGTACCCGCTACTTTAAGTAATAAGAAACCAATCACATCATTACTTCAGACACCTTAAAAAATTAATTCATCATATGAAACATACTGTGACTGCAATTGGTTCTCCAACAGCCACGTCCTTTGAACCTTCAGGTGCCAATATCTTTGCTAAATACCTGCATGGAATTTCCAATTAAGACTGCAATAAATTAATCATAACATTCAAAATCAATTTGAACTGATTTGATCATAATATTATTAATAAGTAAAGAGGTTATTCTTTAGAAAGAAAGACACCATGAGCGACAACCCATTTACAAATAGGGATCAGCTACAACACAAAAAGTCACTAAATTCTAAAGCATCTAGCATATCCATTAAGGCAGCCTACTGAACTGAAAATCTAAGCATAAAGCCAACACAACGCCAACTATCTTTGAGCACCGCCAGAGAAAATTTCCCTCTCAAAAATGTCTCTCCCTCTCTATTTCCTCTCCAAAACAAATATGGTGAGGGCTCAATTCCAAGGCATTTTTTTTCTCCACTATATGCATACAAAGTCTCTACCACATGATTTTATATTGAAAGAGTGATGCCATTAAAAAGTCTATCACAAAAACACTTCAAACACATGCATAAACCATTCATTTTTTTGAATTAGAAGATTCAGCCATATTTGACATATCATTTATTGACCATGATTTTTTCCTTTTCCCAAAAGGCCGTTCATGATGAGGATCCTCTACTGTTTTACTTTCCAGACACAAGCCTTCCAAAAGTCATCCCTATACTACCCAAATTTGTTAAAAGGATCCAATAACAAGTATCATGGTTGTTAGAATCTTGTAATAATAAGGAAATATTGTGCATATATTGGAGTGATATTTAGTCTTAATTAGGACATACTTAGGAGATTATTTTTCCTTTTTAGGTTATATACTTTGTACTATATATACCCTAAACTAATAAGAGAACAATAAGCTAATTGCTTGATTCAAAACATCTCTTCTTCTTCTTCTTCTTCTTCTTCTTCTCATGGTATCAGAGCCACAATTGGCCTGATTTTCTCCTCTCTTCTTGCACAAATCTGCCGGTGACTGAACCCAGCAGATTTCAAATCTATCTTCTTAAAGATCTCCTATTTCTTGAAAGATTAAACTCTCACAGCCCCTCTAGTTGGATTCAGCAGCTTCCAGCGACCTCAGACCCGAAATTCCAGCACCAAGAACCCAGCCGTTGACCGTCATGCGCCGCCGTAACAATGCTGACGCCGATCCACGGGCCGACAGGTGAGAACAGTTTCCAGCGACTTTTCCGGTCAGACAGACGACCAGCAAGGTCACCCGCTTCCGGCGATCGCTCCGGTCACCTCCATTCTTCTGCCAAGGCACAATCCGATCACTTTTTCTGCAATTTTTCTGTTTAAAAACACATACAACAGCAGGTTATTTCTTTCATTATGCCTGAGAACGATGGAACTCCAACTCCAGGTCTTTTTAAACCTCTTTTCTCAATTTCTCCTACTATTACCACTGTTAAATTGGAGGGTAGTAGCAATTGTATTTCCTGGTCTGCTTCAGTAGAGTTATGGTTTATGGGACAGGGTTATGATGACCATTTAATTAAAACTTCTGCTGATATTGTTACTACTGATAAGACAAATTGGACTAAAATAGATGCACAGTTATGTAGCCTTTTATGGCATTCCCTTGATTCTAAATGCTTGCTCTTTTTCAATCCTGCAAAACTTGTTACACGGTGTGGACTAAAGCTAAGGCGTTGTATACTAATGATATACAACGTATATATAAAGTTGTTTCCAATATTGTCCATTTACAACAAAATCAACAAGATATGGCAAGTTACCTAGGACAAGTAGAAACACTATTAGATGAGTTCAATTCAGTTATGTCATTTTCAGATAGTGTTACTACACAAGAGGAGCAGAGAAACAAGTTCTTCATGGTTTTGGCCTTAATAGGACTTCGATCTGATCTCAGTTCTGTCAGGGATCAAATACTAACCAATCCCAAAATTCCTACTTTAGAAGATGTTTCTGCATGACTTCTCAGAATTTCTATTACTCCCACAACTGATACTGAGACATCTGTGCTGGCTGTACAACGTCAATAGGGACAAAGTGGTCATCAGAAATGGAAAGGCAAAGGATCCAAGTCACATTGTTCTTATTGTGATAAGAGTGGTCATACTCGGGAAACTTGTTGCAAACTGCATGGTAAACAACCACAGAATCAGTCTTTCAATACTAGCAAATCTATTGCTCATCTGGCTCAAACTGGTGGAGCTGGACTTCTACCATTACCCGATCAAGCATTCACTTCTATCACCTTGGCTAGAACAGACTATAGTGAGTATTTACAATTTCAGGCAGCCAAACAACAGGCTAAACAACAGTCATCTATCATCTCTCGATCTAGTAATTCAATTGCATGTCTAACCAAATCCATTATCACTGATCCCTGGGTTCTTGATTCTGGTGCTTCTAATCACATTTCTGATCATAAAACTCTTTTCTCAACTCTCTCTATTCCTCCAAATACATCAACTGTTAGCTAATGGTTCCCAAACTATGATTAAAGGAATTGGGGAAGTACATCCTCTTCCATCAGTTATTTTAACCTCAGTATTATTTACTTCTAAATGTCCATATAACTTAATCTCCATTAGCAAATTGACCAAACAGCTTAATTGTACCGTTCCTTTATAGCTTACTATGTTTTTGTGCAAGACCGACATACGGGGAAGATGATTGGAGTAAGATATGAGGCACAAGGATTATACTATCTTTCTTCACCAAAAACGACAGTTGCACTTACTTCCACTGCTTCTGCTGAACTCCTTCATCATCGCTTTGGACATCCCAACATCATCAAGCTTAAACAATTAGGTCCTAGTCTTTCTACGTTATCTTCTCTTAATTGTGAGTCATGTCAACTTGGCAAACAGACTCGTGTCTCTTTTCCTAAGCGTGTCAATAATAGAGTCGCATCTATGGTTGAAGTTGTTCATTCTAACATATGGGGTCCTAGTTGTGTCAATTCAATATTAGATTTTAATTACTTTGTTACTTTTATTGATGATCATTCTCGTTGTATGTGGCTATTTCTTATGAAAAATCGTTCAGAATTATTCTCTATTTTTCAAACTTCCTGTGCTGAAATTCATAATCAATTTGGAGTTTCCATTAAAATGTTACATAGTGATAATGCTAAAAGTATTTTTCTCACCCTTTTAATCAGTTTATGTCTTCTCAAGGAATAATTTATCAATCTTCTTGTGCTCATACTCCTCAACAAAATGGAGTTGCCGAAAGAATCGGCACATCATTGAAACAGCCCATACTTTATTGATTAGTAACAATGTTCCACTTCGTTTTGGGGGATGCTACTCTTGCTGCTTCTTTTCTTATTAATCGCATGTCTTCTTCTATTTTGCAAAATCAAAGTCCACATTCTATTGTGTTTCCAAAACAAGATCCTTATAGTCTTCCTCTTCGTGTTTTTGGTTGTACCTGTTTTGTTCATGATCATACTCCTAAAAAAGACAAACTTCAACCAAAATCAATTAAATGTATCTTCTTAGGATATTCTCGTCTCCAAAAAAGCTACAAATGTTATAACCCCGTCACTCAAAAGTACTTTGTCTCTGCAGATGTAACCTTTTTTGAGACCTCTCCATATTTCTCTAAAAACACAGTCAACCAAAATTCTATTTCTGCGACTCTTCCTATCCCTATTCTTCCTATTCCAGCCACTCCTCGTCCTCTTCAAGTTTATTCAGGTCGCCCTTTGCAAATCAAACCCACTATTAACTCTCTTCATGATGCAGGTACATTACTCGATGACTCATCACCTACACCAGTATCACCTTCTACACCGGTCATGCCATTAGCAGAGGAAGCTACACTTCCCATTGCCCTTCAAAAAGGTATTCGTTCCATACGGAATCCACACCCAATTTACAATTTCTTAAGCTATCATCGCTTATCTCTTTCATATTATGCTTTTGTTTACTCATTATCTAATGTCCCTATACCTAAGACTGTAAGTGAAGCATTATCACATCCAAGGTCGTGTCAGGCTATGATGGAAGAAATGATTGCACTTCATTCTAATGGTACTTAGGAACTTGTCCCATTACCCACAGGCAAAAGTACAGTTGGATGTCGTTGGGTATATACTGTCAAGGTTGGTCCAGATGGCAAAATTGATCATCTCAAAGCTCGTCTTGTTGCTAAGGGATACACTCAAATCTATGGCCTTGATTATAGTGACACCTTTTCACTTGTGGCTAAGATTGCGTATGTTCGACTAATCATATCTCTAGCAGCCATTAACCATTGATCCCTTCATCAACTCGACATCAAAAATGCCTTTTCACATGGAGAGTTGGCCGAGGACGTCTATACGGAGCAACCACTTGGTTTTGTTGCTCAGGGAAAGTCTGGCTTAGTGTGTCATTTACGTCAATCTTTGTATGGTTTGAAGCAATCTCCTATGGCATGGTTTGGAAGATTCAGTGTTGTCGTGAAACGATTTGGGATGAATCGCAGTGAAGCTGATCATTCAGTTTTTTACCAACATAGAGATCACAACAAGTGTAGCTACTTAGTGGTATATGTTGATAATATAGTGATAACAGGAAATGATTGCGAGGGGATTTCTCAACTCAAACAGCATTTGTTTAGCCATTTTCAGACCAAAGATTTGAAAAATCTTAAGTATTTCCTAGAGATTGAGGTAATACAGTCTAAGACAGGTATTTGTATTTCACAAAGGAAGTATGCTCCAGATGTGCTAGAAGAAACTAGCATGCTAGATTGCAAACATATGGATACTCCGATGGACCCAAATGTTAAGCTTATTTCTGAACAGGGGAAGCCATTAGAAGATCCTAGTAGATATCGAAGACTGGTTGATAAGCTTAACTATCTCACAATCACACGACCTAACATATCTTTTGCAGTAAGTGTGGTTAGCCAATTCCTCCAATCATCATGTGATAGCCACTGGGACGCAGTGATTTGCATTCTTAGGTACATCAAGGGAACTCCTAGACAAGGCTTGCTGTATGAAGACAGGGGTCACTCACAGATTGTTGGATGCTCTTATGCAGATTGGGCAGGTTCTCCCTCTAATAGACGGTTCACTTCTGGTTATTGTGTTCTGATTGGAGAAAATTTGATATCTTGAAGAGTAAAAAGCAAGCTATTGTAACTAGATCAAGTGCAGAAGCAAAATACCGAGCCATGGCATTGGCTAATTGCTAATTGCTAATTGCTTTTTAGGTTATATACTTTGTACTATATATACCCTAAACTAATAAGAGAACAATAAGCTAATTGCTTGATTCAAAACATTTCTTCTTCTTCTTCTTCTTCTTCTTCTTCTTCTTCTTCTTCTCAATGGTATTATCATCAAATCAATACATCACACTTTGCTACTACTTCATCTAACTGCACACTTACAACCATGCAACAAAACAAAATAGAGAATCTTTGAATCCTAAACTTGACGGTTTCTCAAGAGGATATTTTTCCGACACATAATCCATAGATATGAACATATAATTACTCAATACTCTCTCAAAACACCATATCCACGCCATCATAAGAACTGGAAGTTCAGATTTTAGAAGAGTGTCTCTATACCAAGATCATGCCATATTAAAAAATACCCTTAAATGAAAACTCAACCATTGTGAGCCAAGCAAGTTTGAAGGAAGCCAATAACCTTTTCCTGAAGATAATTCCTTTCAACAATGGATCTACGAAACCACTTAGAAAGAAGAGCTCTATAAAGCAGAGGCAAAAAATTTTCCTGGATGCACTTCTCAATGGGTTCCTAATCACCCTCCCTCCCTCCCCCCCCTCCTCCTTTTCTCTTTTTCTCTAAATAAAAGAAAAGACAATGAAATGAACATTAAGTTGAGGATTTTATGAAAATCTGTGCCAAATAATTTTCCTTTGTCTTTCCCAACTAATCCACATAAAATTCCAGATCCATTGCTTTGGAAAACATTTCTTTATGAACTTCCATCTCTGGTATGTGTATATGTCTGCTGTTTATTGAGTACCCACTGATCTGATAGTGTATAGGATAGTCCAACCATGAACATAAATATGCTTTAGAGCATTTAACTTGGTCAAATTAAATAGGCCTTAGACTTATATGTAACTTGATCAAATCACATAAAGTCCCATTTAGTTATCAGCAGATTGTACTCTTTTATAACAGTTACCTTCCAAGTTAATAGCAACAAATAATCTCCAACGTAATAGAACTATTACCCCTCTTCAAGGCTTTCAAATTCAAGGGTGGCCTTGTCTGTCTCTATCTCACATATGACATCCCCCACTTCTATCTGTTGAGAAAAAGAGAAGTGCAAAGAGAACAAAGCATGATGATTTGATCAATCAGTAGATGCCAGACAGAAAGGAATTTAGAAATGAACCTACAACTTCGCCAAACAAACTAACCTTATCTCCTTCCTTTTTCCTCCACTTGGCAATATTCCCTTGGTTCTGAGCATGAACAGAAAAAAGCAATTAGATTTCGTAGGAAACGAGAAAATCAGCACAATGGAGCCACACCCATTGCATGTCCTAATCCATAGTTTCTTACCATTGTTGGTGATAATGCAGGCATTCCAAGAACAGTATGAGGAGGAAGTTCAGAAGCATTAATCTTAATAGAGCCAGTTCCCTTGTCTTCACTTTTGGCATCCTGGTTAGACGATTTTTCCTCCTTAACATCT
>CANUEX010040795.1:0-13777 GCA_948099535.1 Jatropha multifida | reverse complement strand
TAAATAAATTGTGGAGTGTAAATGACTATTTGGGAGACTGTATAAATAGTTTGAACATATTATGACAAATAAATATTTGTATGAGAAAATATTTTTATATGGATATGGGCCCAAGCTGCGAATAGTACTTAATACTAATGCTGGATCAAAAATTATTAACTCTGATTGTCTTATAAAAAAAAAATGTCATAATATGGGCTTACTATTCCGATAGTCAAATGATAATAGGGATGAGTTGTGATAATTTAGGCTTACTACGGGCCTCGGGTGCCTTAAGCTTACCTAGGTCCTAGTGCCGGTCTGGCCCACGGTTTTGGATCGTGACAACTTGAAATTCATTTATTTTTTTCTACATGCACCATGGTTCATTCGTTATTTTTAACATAAACAAATGTGTAAAGTTATAATATATATTTAAATAGAAAATACAAAGTTTATCTATTTATTTTTTTCTCAATATCTTATCATATATATAATAAATTTAAAATAAACAAAGAAAAAGAAAAATTATATAAAAATACAGATAACAGATATCTAAACGCACGTCTTAAAAAACTAACACATTTTAATTGCAGAGATATTATTTTACTTAATTAATAAATCAATTTCCTTCATAATTTTTCTTTTTACAGTCCAAAAATTTTAAATAAAATGAAATAATATTAAGAAATAAGAAATCAAAATATGCACTGCGTGATCTTTGTTTTAAAGGTACATGCTCTATAGTTTTTTTAAGAAAATTTATCATAGCTTTGTTCAAGTATTTGATTTTTTTCAAGTGCAATTATCTTTATTGTAATTTAAAAGGTTTCACATCCATAATCTGAATGGCATAGTTCAGGGCCAACGAACAATCACGAGGATGATTACCACCATTTAGGTTTGAGTTCGTCCTCCATAACGTATACTCCTTTTCATTATCTTTGAAGACGAATAGAAATTAGTCAGATCTATGGACCGTTAAATAGACACGAATCGAAATATTTTATAATTATTAAAAAAGAAAAAATTTCATATCCATAAAATCATAAATTCAGAAGTCTTTGTCGTTTCTAAATTTTATGAATTTAATTATTATTTAAATATAAAAGCGTAAAATCATGATTGGTATTCTTATAAAATTCACAAGCCACAGAAAAATCACAGAAAGTAAAAAGTTAAATTTATGCGTTACACCGTTCTTCAGCACAACTTGTCAGCTAGCTAAGGTTATATGTATGGTGCATGTCCACCATTGAAGGTGTTATGAGCTCACCATTTTTATCAGTAACTTTGTCAGCCTTTGAGAAGTTATTCATTACTTCATTATTGACCAAAAGATGGACAGGACAGTTACCTATGCATTCAAATTTAAAGATTAAATGGATAATCTGATACAATAAATTCAAATTCAAGGGTGCATGTCACATTCTAATAATCAATTTTGAATTGAAGGTTTCTCTGTAACTAGATATTAAACCTTAACTATAATTTTAAATTAACACCTATATTGCACCTAAATTCTTTTTTGAGAGCTATAATTAAATTCAATGATTAAGCAAAATGACAATGATTATAAACATTGCCCAATTTTAAATTTATAGTCAATTAAATTTGTGTTGTCAACCCATTTGAAATAAAAAATATGAACTTTTGTATTTGAAATAAAAAAATAAAATTTTAATTTTAGGAAAACGGATATAATTAAATCAAATTTTACGAAACATATAGGATTTTCAAATGATTTCACAAATCTAAAGAGTATGTTTAGAACAAATGAATTCTATAAAATTTTGTGTTTAGAAAGAAAAAAAATATGAATTTAAATTCTATAAATTGAATTCTATGAAATTTGATTAACTTAGTTTAAATCTTATTAAAATTATTGAATTTGCAAATGAATTCAACGTATTAATCTATTAACATTTATATTGACTAAACTTCTCTATCACCTTAAATATTATTGACTAAAATGTTTTCATTTATTTTTTTTTAATATTTTTTTTAAAAAGTATGAAATTACTATTACATATCATTATGATTATATATTGAATCAAAATGAATTTTTAATTTTGAATATATTTTAATATATCAATAAAAATAAAACTTAAACATTTTGCAAGGACTTAAAATTTGAAATTTTAAAATTTAATTAATTAATTATAGTGAAATATTAGTGATTTATTTATTATTATTTTTATGAAATTATTATGTCAAAATTATTTTAAAAAATAGCAAACATAATTCATTTCCAAATTCATTTCTTATTTTAAATTATTATTTTAAAAAATAGCAAACATAATTATTTTAAAATAAGTTCAATCGAATTTCTTATTTTAAATTATAGCATAGCAAACATCACAAATTCATTTCCAAATAAATTCTACTTAAAATTCATTGACAAATGAACTTGACAATCATAATTCATTTATTCCAAAAAGTACCAAAAAGTCCAAATTTTTATAACATAATTATCTATTCTTTAAGTCTTCTAAAATCATTATGTTAAAAGTATTTTAGGAAATAAGATCAGATGAATTTTTAATTTTAAATTTATTCCAAACATGAAAAATTATTTGAAAATAAATTATATTCTGAATTCATTTATAAATAAATTTCATATTTTAAATTTATTTTATATCAAATGGAGTAATTATTATTTGGAAGAAAAAATCCAAGGGTCGACCCAGGGAAAGATCCACATTATTTAGAAAAACACTATAAAATTATTTTGAGCTCATTATCCACAAACCTGCAGAGTGAAGCCCATGCTGTGGCTGAACATAGTTGGAATCTTAAGTCACAAAACTACGAATGACTTCTGAGACCCACAACTCCGCAGGCAGAGATCACATCAGAAATTCTTCTTGTACACAACCAAAATAGAAAACTATTGTATAAGACAACACAGAAGAAGCCATGCAACTGGGCAGAAGAAGATCTAGTCAAGAATTTTGATTATTTAAGCATCCTAACAAGTCTAAAAAAGAGTGTATATATTGTTTTTTCCCAATCAGTTGAACAGTCCAAATTTAGACAGTTGAAGCAATGCAAACTATAGTTTTGCATGAATATATCTATCTACTCCAAACAATTGTTTCCTAATAAAAAGCAGAAATTGTAGGATCCCCTGGGAAAAGAGTAGACAAGCCATCAACCTGCAAATCCTTGCCACATTGTATAGGAATAGGATATTATATGACATGTAATAAATGAGTGCTCTCTGCTGCTACTGAAGCATCACCAAATACAAAGAAAAACGCGTATTATCCCCACATGGATTCATGGAAATGTTCCTTAAAAGCCAAGTTGTATCGCAGTAAGTAGTGACTATCTTTGGAGAAGGTAAAAAGGATATGGACATGAATTCCATGTGTCTGCTTTACAACAAGATGGTTAACAGAAGATTTAAATCCTCTACTCATCTTTTATTTACTAATCATGTTCCCCCATCAACATTTCTCCATTTCTCCATTCACTAACCGTGTCATCTAATCAATTAACCATATTCCTTTAAAATATTTATCTCTATGACAGCTCAAATTTCTTTGAGCTGGAACAAAAAGAAAATATTTAAAAACTTTACCCACTTATTGAGAGTTCCTAGTCCTCTTAGCTGCGAACAGTTGACGAAGGAAAGAAAACTTTCCTCTCGCACGGGTAGAAAACTCGGTTATAATGTCATTACTTGATGCTGCTGCTTCATGGGTAGTATCAGATTCTGGCACAGATGGTGGTGGTGGAGAGAGGGTGAAAAGGAATGCATTAAGCATGCGGATAATCTGGCTGAAGCTGGGTCTCAAGTTAGGGTCTTCAACCCAACATGACTGAATAATATATGCAAGATCCGGGGATGTGTCCACTGGAAGAATGGGCCTCTCTTGCTGTATTCAAGATGAAAAAGTTGTGGAATTAGCAAACATAGAAGTTTTTCCAATGAAAAATAAGTTTTTGTTGAAATGAAGATATTTCAAATCATTCACTGGGTGGGCCCATAGACCGGATCCAGGCAAGTCTAATCCAATATGGAATTTAGTCTTGACATCAACAAGACATTATGTAACTTCAGTAAGGATAATCCTCCAACAGCATGACCAAATGACAAAATAATCTGCCAGTCATTATAAAAGACTGCATTTGGCACAATGAGTAATTGTGCCATCTGAAGTTGCAATTCCCAAATTAAATGAATGGAAAATATTAGCACACGTATGTGTTAGTACCAACTGGCAACCATATTTTACCTTGAAAGCAGCTGCATAAGCAGCTTGCAAATTTGACATGCCTTCAAATGGCATGCGGTTGGTCAGCAACTCCCATAAGACAATTCCAAAGCTATAGACATCGACCTTGTTATTGTAATGCTTCTTCTCACCTTGCCGCAATGTCACAGTACTATACAACTGCAAAGACAGTGTTAATAAAACTATAAAGAGCTGAACAACTGTGCAGCAAAAATTAGGCTGTGCAAGAAAATAAATACAACAATGATGAAGAAGAGTGCTAATTAGCCTAGACATTTAACATCCACTTCTCGAGTGAAATGGAAAAAACATCAGCATTGTAAACTTAACCAGTTTGTGATTTGAGCTGCAGTGCTATGATAGATATGTTATTTTACAATCCCATTAGACAGAATCATAAAGAAAATAAATGAAAACAAATTGGATCTTTCAAAAAGGAGGAAAGAAAGAAATGTATGTAGTATGTTTGTCTTTAAACAGGACATTTAATCAAAGAAGGTAAAATTAGTTTCTGCAACGAACTTATCAAAGAATGTAAAAGATTATCACTTCTTGCTGAAAAAGAAGAAGAAAAGAACCATTGAATAAATCTATCCTGTTATGAAAGAATTTTTTTATTTGCTCACATACTACATGATTGACATGCCTTCTATAAACCAACACCATCAAATTACAAAAGCAAGAGAGAACAAACCTCAGGAGCCATCCAGCGGTAAGTCCCAGTTTCAGCAGTCATCATTTCAGTCACAGATTCTTCTCTTGCAAGACCAAAATCTGCAAGCTTCACAGACTTCTGATTTGCCGTAAGCAACAGATTATCTGCATTAATGGGTAAACTTTTACATATCATTGCTGAAAGCTTAAAGATATAAACAGTGTAGGATGCTTTAGGTCATCCAGGAAACAGAATCCATTCTCTTTCAATAGCACAGATTTATCACATCTCTACCAGATTTTGAACTCCAATGGTAGCAGCAAAGATATGTAATTTATGACTTCAGAACTAACCAAATAGGAACTGCAAATTGTATTATGCATAATGCATTAGCATTAGAAAAATACGGCAAAAATGGCACAACTATGAGTTGTGACATTTTCACCAAAAGTTACTAGTGCTAGATAATGTTAACTTCGGCTTTATACAGTTTACGAAAATGTTGCAGGACGCAGGACTCTAGACTAGCTTTCTCTTTGATAGGACCAGAGATGTGGACAAAGTTAAACAATTACATCATCTCTGGTGGCAGAGATAGGTTGTAGTCTGTAGGGCCCCTAATCCTTCTGGCCCCCATAATCTCCAAGATTTCCCCCTTCCCTCCAGCACCCCCTGCCCACTAGCTTGAAGTTCTAGATCCACCACTGATTGTCCTCACATAAGTACCTGGTTTAAGATCTCTGTGTATGATCCCATTTGCATGCAGACAATCCATTGCTCGAGCAATGTCAATGGAAAACTTTAAAGCCACACAAAGGTCCAATTGTTTTGGACGAATGCTAACCAAATATCTGCGTAGTGACATCCCAGGTAATAGCTCAGTTACTATCACCATCAGTGGATCCTTACAAGCTCCAATAAACTGCAAAAGTAAAAAGTATATTAAGCAAAATAAAACAGAAACGGATAGGACAAATGACAAATATGGCGAATAAGAAACAGATTATACAACGACGACAATAATAATGAAACATAAGAAACAAACAACAGATCTTTATGATGATCTGCAAGTGAATAGCAACTGAATAGAGTGAACCTATTTCAATGCTCACCTTGACAAGATTCTCATGTTTAACTTTAGACATCATGTTTACTTCACGGGCAAAACGACTCTCCAGTGCAGTTCTTTCTTCTGAAGTGCTCCCTCGGTGAAGCACTTTGACAGCAACAATTTGATCACGGTACCTGGAAAAATATTCGACTGCACGTACATAACAAGGACACTGGCTGCCAGAAAAACTACTTGTGGACACTTGGTGCGAAGGCACGACTGCACATTTTATTCAATAGAACAGGATCTAGTAATAGTTTATACGGCCAACATTATACCAAAATTAAAGATAAAATCATACTTAAAAGGAATACAAAAATCTTCTACATGCCATTTAAATGAGGTCCGTAAATCTCAGTTACACATCAAAAGAAATATACTTCAAACAACCATGAAGAATAGCATGACTTACTGGCCCTTCCTATAATTGGATTTCATATCAATTATCAAACACAAATTTGATTAACATTTACACATCCAGTCTACTTAAGGGATAAAACATAATCAACTTTTTACAGAATCCAGCCATAGCTGACATTTCCTTCTAAAGACTTATTAACCCATCTTAACTATCAGCAATATACTTAGAATTTAAATTTAAAGGGCCAAAAAAAAAAGAGAGAAAAACTATACAGTGAAAAAAAAAAGTCAAAATTTAAACACAAAAGCTAAATTGCTCTCGATTAATAACTGGACTATCATTACATATTTTATACGCGCACACATGTATATAATATATATAGAGAGAGAGAGGACACTGACCTTCCTTCATAAACTTTCCCATGGGCTCCCTCGCCAATTTTGGAGCCAATGAACAATAATTTGGGGTCGACGAGTAGACTTTCATCAATTGAAAATTCCGGCGCTGTTACGGAACCATTTGGAGTGACTGGTACCGGTTCAATCTCACTGGACCTCGGTAAAACAGACTTCTGAACGATTTCTGCCTCTTGTCCTGCTACTCCTCGTCCTCCTCCGTTCTTCTCGCTGCTGCTGCAACTCATGTTGCCTTAAATTATACCACGATTCCTCATTTCTTATCACTCTTTTCTCTCATATTTCTATATTTCAACAATCAAAATCATCATCAAAATTCCACAAGGTCAATTAATAATCAGCATTTTCCTTTAATTTCCCACCTTAGACCAAAACAAAATAAGATTCTTTTCACAGCTGAGCTTTGCTTTCGCTATAAATTAATAAATTTCTCGCCTACTTTAATTGAAAAACAAACTTTGTTCCTTCTCTTATTTTTCGGACTTTGTCAGAATTTCCCTTCAACTGTAAGCCTCCTCTTGCGTGAAGTACATAAAAGAAGAAAATAAAACGAGAAAAAAAAAAGAAAGAAAAAACCTATTAAATATCGGAGATGAGGCAAAGGCAACTACTTACAGTCGACGCTAAAAGCCAAAAAAAAAAACCATGAAAATATCGTCTTCGTTTAAGCTATCACTGAAAAAAATTTGACGCTAAAGAACAGATAATAATATCTCCGTTTTGTCCGTTAATCTCCAGCTCCGATGAAGAAGATATCGGAGTATCTGTTCCGACGAGGGTTTAGAAGTGGGGCTGAGAGATAGAGAGAAATAGGAAGGGAAAGAAAAGGCTAAAAAAGGAAAGGGAGTGATATTTGTGAGAGATGTAAACGGCCAATGAGAAGACGACGAGTGGAGAGCACAGAAATGAGGGCTTTTGTAGTTCCATGTCATCAGCGATTTGGACGTTCTTGGTCGAGGATGGCTTGTATCTAGCGACAAAAAACCTTTGACTCTCGGCTTTTGTCGGCTCGGCTAGCTAAGTTCAACTGTCCTTCTCTTTCTCTCGTCTGTATGTATCCTTATTTTTGCCTCGTGCCGATTGAAGAATCAATTTTTTAAGGCCCACCGGCCACCAAACTAGAATACAAACTGAATTTTTCCCTTAAATCCTTGCACAATTAAGTTTTTTTGGATTTGACCCATCTTAAATTTTAACTTTTCTATTGTGTCCAATAATTTTAATTAATCACTTTCCCATTCAAATTCATAATTATATTCTGTCCCAAAAATATAGTACATTTTTCTTTTTTAATACATGACCCAAAATATAGTCCACTTATTTTTTTTTAGGTTGTAGTTCACCTTTAAATTATCTATTATACCTTTATTAAATTTTATTTTATTTTTAATAATCTTCATCATTTCGTTATTTTTCCTATGTTATTTAATAAATAGCTTTATTTTTTTCCTCTTAAATTTTAAAAAGTAATCAATTTTGGTAGCTCTCATTAATTGCTATTTTTATTTCTCATTTTATATTATTAATATAGTTTTTATTTCAATATAATATTTGTTGATGTGTTGTTTAAAATAGATATAGTATGAATGTTATGGTAACAAAATTGTTTACTAACCATAATAACTTATGTTTTTTAATCAGTGTGAAAAAAAAATAGATTATCTTTTCAAGACGGAGAGAATATTAATTAATAATAATTTATTTTTCAAACATCCATTCAAAGCAACATTATCAAATAAAACTTCTATAATGATGCCACATTAGTCAATACATAGTGATTTTTTTTTTAAATGAATGAAATGAAATATAGTGTTTTTTTTCTTTAATTTTCATCTAAAAGCATGCTGAATTTCTAATAACAAAAATTAAAACTCAATTTAAAAAATGATAAAAATACATATTCATATTATACATCTATTTATCTATAGAAAAATAACTCATTTTTAGAACATAATTTTTTAAAACCTTTTTATAATTGGGTTACTCAAGAAAAATTAGTAAATGAAAAATATTTTTAAAAAGCAACTTATCTTTTTAAAAGAGAAAATATTTTTTAGATATTAATATATTTACTATAGCCATATAAATATACTAGTCGTTATTCGGCGCTTTGTGCACAAAAATTTATATATTATTTAATATTTTTTTATTAAATTATACCACTATTTTAAAAAGTTTTTAATTTTGTAATTATAAAATGCTTGACACTTATTTTTCTCATCCAAAACTTAACCATCTAAATTATCTCTCTTTTGATGAATAAATTTATAAAAGAAAAAATAAAAAGTATGATCAAAACTTCTATATGAGCAAATCGCCGACATGTATGAACAATTGCCAAATTAATAAGGTATTTTTAATCAATGCAGTGTGATTCGTGGAGTTTCAATTGAACATGTTTTACTGTATCATTTAAGATTTAAAAACTATAAGGTTTAACCTGCAAAAAAATACTCTGACAAATGCGAGTTGTTGCAGAATCACTTTAAATTAACATTCCTTACCTTACCACTCCAAATTGAAAAGTTTATATTATTATCACCCCAGATGCAAATTTTGCTAGGGTTTTGAATAAAAAACTATTATAAAAATAGTTCCACAGAATCATATTTGGGTTAACTTAATCCAACGTTATAAAACACATCGCGTTTCACTAACTTGTTTTCCCAAAAATCCTTGTAAAGCAACTTTATTCTTCTTCTCCTTCTGCTTTCTTCAAGATAACTCTTGCTGCAACCCTTCACATGATCCACAAGTAGAGAGAGATGATAGACGAATAGCAAGTCGTGGCCAGCAGGCGACAAGGCAAGGGATCTAGGGCTACAGCTCGATCGGATGCCTTAGAGTGCCTAAAAGCCCTATGCCGAGGTCATCATAGATTTGAGAATGGCGATAGATACGATGTCACTGTTGAGACTGCTTCACATTCACGCTAGAAGTAATGTAGAATGAAGAATGAGAAGCTACAGAATCACCGGAGCATAAATCTTTAGCGAGAAATCTACTGGAATTCGACGAAGATGAGGTTGAAATAGTTTCATATGAAGATGATATCGAGTAAAAACGATTATCATGAATTTCATAACTCTATGAAGGTAATTTGAATCCTTCACAGCTAAAATCCGAATCTATTTTCATTTTTTTTGAGAAATTTGTGGTCGAAGATTCCATAGCTTGTATCGATGCTCTTCACTTATTGTTATCCTTCATTTTTGTCTCTCTCTATCTCTTTTTCTTTCTTTCTTTCTTCTTTTTTTTTTTTTTTTAAAATTTTGATTCTGTAGCTTTTAGTTTGACGAAGATTCTAGAGTAGAGAGGTTGAAAACTGAGTTGTTTGGTGATGGATTGAAAGGGTAATGTTAAAATGGTGTGTTTTGATATCTTAAGTTAAATTAATCCAACGTGATTCTGTGGGACCCACTTTTAATAGTTTTTTATTCAAAACCTTAGCAAAAATTTGCATTTGGAGTGATAATAATACAAAATTTTCAATTTGGAGTGTCAGGGAGACGTCAGTTTAGAGTGATTCTACAACAACTCGCATAATTCAGAATTTTTTTATAGGTTAAACCCCAAAACTATAATACCTTTAATTATGATATAGTATTTTCATATAAACTCTAAGTTAATATTTTATTTATGCATATGTGAAATAACAATCTTCTCGAAAAGGGTGGGTAGAGCAAGAGCTCCTGGCGAACTTCTAAGATGGCAGGCTAGCTAAGGTAGTGGAATGCAGGACACAAGAATGAATCGGATCATATATCGAAAAAGAAAAAATTAATCATCATATGTGTCTTTTAGTGGAATAGCTGGAGAATCGGAAGAACTCCAGAGTTAAGTGTGCTCGCTTGATGAAAATCCTAAAATTGGTAATTTTTTGGGAAGTTTTCATTTCACTTATGACACAAAATCATGTGGGTCTTGTCAATTCAGTATGGGATGAAGCTGGCTTGATGCAAAGATAAGATTTTAGTTGAATTAGATTAGATTTTAAAAATTATCCATTATTATGCTTATATTTTAAATATTAAATTGAAAAAATAATTATATTGACAAATCAAAAAGCAAAAAATAAGAAAAAAATTCAAAATTTTATGAAAAAAAGGAAAATAAAATACAAAACGCCTTAAATTTTCTTTTTGTTTCATTTTATATATATATATATATATATATATATATATTAATACATTGATCATTGATAGTTATCGGTATGGATTACCACCCCACCTTCCATTGTACACTGCCATCCATCGTAGGTCATCACTGGTCGTTATAATGAAACTATAGCAATTGCTATGATTTTTTATTTTTATAATCCGACAAGTAAAGAATTTGTATTTTTTTTACTAATTTTTAATATTGGAATTAAACAATAGGAAAAGAGATATTTAGAAAACTTTTTTCTAAAAGTAAATTATATTCTGGAAATAAATAGAGCACATAGTTAATATTTGGGAGAGAAGATGATTCTCAACTTTTCAAAGGGCTGTTCATTAAATCAAAAGCATTGAGGAAAATAAAAAACGTATATGTCAGATTTTTTATGCCAAAGAGCTGGCCTTTTTATTGGCTGCAAAGAAAAGTGAAAGTGATCGCAGCTTTTTTTCTCCCCATTCATAAAACAACACCATTTCTTTGGAAGAAGCATTGATTCTGCCACGTGGTCATATATGATGGGCCAGTGAGAGGAGACAAGCATAAAATGATTGTCTTCGTTACTTCTACTTTTAACTGGGTGATTGATTTCTGAACCGTTAAACCCATTGAGCATAAAACAACAACATAATAAAGAGTATGGAAAATTATAATTAAATTAATAATTAGATCCTTTAATGCTTGAAAAATTATCTACAACCCCAATTATGTCACCGTCTTACTTTCAAGTCCTTCCATCTAAAATTGACTATTTTGTTATCGATGTGGACGAAAATGATTATAATAGCCTCTAGCCAGCTCTATCCTCCTCCACAAAACAAATCATCGAGAATTCGTAAGAAGGCATCATTCAATCAGAAACATAACCCTCAACCAAAAGTTAAAATAATCATAATAAGAAGAAAGTGGTGGATCTAGTCTTTTCTCTTCTACACTCTATTTTTATGAGAGGGACCCAAATGGGAATTTTTTTTTTTACATAAAAATAGGGAAGCATTTCATCTAATTGAATAGTGTTGATAGTGGGTGAATAAAAAATTTTACACATTGGTTAGAAAGCTTCGATGAAACTTTGTTTGATGTCAAACTCTCCATGGTTGTCCTCTAGAGTTGTCTATTTTGCTTCTTCATCATGTTAGTTGGATGTGCTCGTAATTGTTTGAGTGGTCTATTATGCATTCATAAAGTAAAATTTTAAATATGAAAATTGTAATATAATTGTTTATTTTAATATAATATATTTTTCTTGAAAACAAAACTCAAACAGCAAATGGTTAACTACACGCGCTCCTGCTTTACTTCCGGATTTTGAAAGTTGAGAAGTTGTTAAGGGCTTCTGACCAAAAAGAGCAAAAAAAGCTTAAAGGAGTTGATGGTTATCTCCTCGGTGGCTGTTCCCATCAATTTGGCTCGACTCGGCTCAACTCCGTTCGGCTAATCTAAGCCTGTCTCTCTCTTTCTCACACCATGTCCTTGTCGTTGTCTTTGCCGTTGGGCATAGAACTCTTGTAAGTTGTATCCTGTTCGGCCCTATTCCTATGCAACTCATCATGTACGGACTCGTGTTTTAATAGACCAAAATTAATTTTTGAAGGCTCAAATGCGATTCAAAGTTTGAATGTGTTCAACATGAAGATTGAGGTTTTTAATGTTTAAACAAGTAATTATTAATGAGTAATATACTTAGGATTTTTTTCTCTTTTAGTAAAATCTAATATAAATTATATCCAGAACTCTCGTGATTCGATTAAAGTAGATGGCAACCGAAAAATAATCTAAAATTTAAATATTCACTAAATATATTAAAAAGCAAATTTTGAAGCCAATCAGCAAAAAAATATTCACTTTCCGATGGATATGACATAATTGAATATGCATGCTATGGGATTGCAATGATGTTTGATGTTTCAAAATCAAAATTAGTTATTTTAGTCGGCCAAGTTAAGGATACCAATTAGTTATTTGCAAGCCAAGAAT
This sequence comes from Jatropha multifida, assembly GCA_948099535.1. Lineage (NCBI taxonomy): Eukaryota > Viridiplantae > Streptophyta > Magnoliopsida > Malpighiales > Euphorbiaceae > Jatropha > Jatropha multifida. The sequence continues at coordinate 876 of CANUEX010040795.1, read as the reverse complement.
GAATGTTAGAATAACATAATATTGATATGTAATTATATAGATTCGAATATATGGACAATTCATGCATCATCGAGAAATATATAACAACATATAGCACAACATCGAACATATGAGCAAAATAGTAATTCTCATTTACATATATAATAGTATATCGAAACAACCAAGATTATAATAAGGCAATTAATGTCACATTTTATAAATGTAGGGATACCTATGAAGAGTCGGAATAAAGATTCTAACATCCAAGTGACTTTGACTATTTGTCGCTCTCCTTATATCTATCTATAATATATAAAAGTGAAAATATGGAGAAATAAAGAGATTTTCAATAGCGCTTTTAATGAAATTTTTTAAGATATTCTAAAATAATTTTAGCCATAATTAATTAAAAAATTATATTTTATTAGGATACGTTTTTAAAAATTATTTTTTAAGTCAATTATATGTGGTCTGATATTTTTTTCCATTTATGTGAGGGTGAGAGTTCTCGAGTTCGAATCCTCTCGACCATAAGTGTTTTCATCAATTTAGTAACTAGAAGGTTATTGTTTGTTGTGTAATCCACAGTATTATTTTGACTCGTTAGGTATAATACCCTGAAATTTTTATTTCAAAACATTCCCATTTAAATTTAAATTGTAAATTATTAGCCAATAATATTATGCCACGTAATATTATGGGGATCGAAAATCATTTTGATTCGCCCGAAAATTTATTGAATAACCATTAATCGAATAAAATCGGACCAATATTTCTTTAATTGGACCGAATTAATTTAAATTAGACCCGAATCAGATATTTTTGAAAAACACTGTGCGTCACTATTCTTTTCTCCCCGGCAACTTACCTTGGACGGTTTGTTTTTATTTAATAATT
>CANUEX010040790.1:0-18531 GCA_948099535.1 Jatropha multifida | reverse complement strand
TTACTCCGCAGTTAGGATGCTTAAATAAATATTGGTTTGTAATAGAATTATCATGTGATTATAAATAAATTGTGGAGTGTTTAATGACTATCTGGAAGACTGTATGATAGGAATAGTTTGAACATATTATGACAAATAAATATTGTATGAGAAAATATTTTTATTATATGGATATGGGCCCGAGTTGCGAATAGTACTTAATACTAATGCTGGGTCAGAATTATTAACTCTGATTGTCTTATAAAAAAAAATGTCATAATATGGGCTTACTATTCCGATAGACAAATGATAATAGGGATGAGTTGTGATAGTTTAGGCTTACTACGGGCTTCGGGTGCCTTAAGCTTACCTAGGTCCTAGTGCCGGTCCGACCCACAGTTTTGGGTCGTGGCATAAATATACTAATTATTAATTTGAGTTTCGTTTTTGAATATAGTGCGGAAAGATGATTATTCTGTCTCCTTGGGTCTCGCTGGAGCTTCACCAGCCAGTGATCGGAGTGCCACCGTATTCCTCCGTCCACGGTGGTCAAAAATTCTATTTTTCAAAAATTAAGTAACGCATACACCAAAATGCTCGAAATTCATCATAGGCTTCATTTTCGGCATTAGTTTAGCAATATCAATCCTCTAGCCTGCTAAATCGAGCTCGATAGTCGTCTCTCGCTACTATTCATGGTGGCTCTTCCAAGTGTCAATGGAACCTCGAATTCCTTGAGGGGAACTGCTCCCGAAACCATGGGGAGTGGATCGGTGCTTACCCTATGGCCTGAAGTCATCGGAATCAATGTCAATCATTAGAAGTTCGAAGAACAAGGAGTGTCGAAGAAGATGTCTATAATTCACATCATCGGAACCCATCTCTACATCGAAGGAGACCAGAAAGACGACCAGTGGCTCAAGGAGAGTCGACCGTTGCCTCAGGTTCATCAGGCGGCAATCGAAAATGGCTGGAAGGGTGGAGGAGATTCTAGGTCGGGGAGAGAGAGTGAGGTCGCGATGGAGGAGAGAGAGGGATTTTTGTGCGGTTTGGTTCAATTTCAATTTTTATCTGGTTGATTTTAGTTCGATTAGAATCAATGTGGTCTAACTCAGCAATTTTTATTTGAGTTGTTGAATTTTCACTTGGGTTTAATGATTCACATTTGGTTTTCAAGTTTAATTCTTAACATAAAAAATAATTTTTCATTGGTTAAAATTTATAATTAAATTTTTATTGAGAATTCTTTCAAAATTTATTTTCAGGTCATTTTAGAAAATTTCTAGAATTAGATATGATTGGCATATATGAAGTTAGAATAAGCTTCCCCATCAATTTGGAGCGTTCTAATTGTGATTTTGAATTCTTGGTGGAGTTAGGCTTTTTTGGCCACTGTAGATGGCGGCTTTGCAGTCGGCCGACTTTGACATGAAGATTACAATCATAAAATTAGTTTTATGCTTAGATAAAGTTGCATGCCCGAACGAATTATCTATCAAATATAAAATCTATGAGAATTGTTATATATTTGATAGATATGAATCACTTATCTATCATGACACTTCAAATGATAAATATAACTTTGAGTGATTTTGGAGGAATAAGCGAGTAGAAAAGAAACTCAATTTTGGAGAAAAATGTATAGATTAAATGAACGTTCCCACAATTAATTATTTTACTTCACTTTATCACATAATTAATTATATATGTTTTTGAAAATGAAGATAATCATTAATTTTTAACTTAAAAAAAATTATTTTTGATATCATTATATTTATTGGTCATTTAATTTGATTCAAGTTAATCAAAATAATTTAATAAATCTATAAGGATTGAATAACATCCAAGTAATTATAGACTGGACTGGCAATTGAATCGGTATTATGATTGGATCAAGGTTGGATTGGATTAGATTTATTCGACCAGATTCTTAATTTTTTAATTTTAATATTTTTACATAAATGTATATATATTGCAATAAAATAATTTTCAACCTAGTTTTCTAAAACAAAAAAAATTGATTTTTATTAAGAAAATCTGGTTTCATCTGGTTTTATTAAGAAAATCCAGTTTCTATCACTGGTCCAACCTAATTTTCTAGTCAGATTCAATTTTTTTAAAAAAATCGGTCCAACTTGATAATAGAACAAAACAACTAATTGAAAGTAACATTCAATACACTAAATCAGAAAAAAAATATCATTTTAAATGACATGTTTCTTGATCAACATAAGCCAAAAATCTTTTTCCATATTAAATTAGAACTGCTAGAACATTGTTTGGCTAAATTAAAATTATCTTATATTTTTTAAAATATCATTAATGGATATTGATTAATGTATTGATAATTTTTTAATTTTTGTATATAAACAATGAATAAAATTAATAATATCGTTAAAATTTGCACAACTTTTCAATTTCTTTTGTTAATAAGTAATTAAGATATTATTCCTAAAAAAGTAATTTCGATATTCAGTTTTGTTTTTAATAATTATGAAATGAACATTATTATTATTATTCAAAAAAATAAATTAATATTCATATATATTATGATGAAATTAAAAATGTCATTAATAACTTTTCAATCTTTTTCCATTTTAAAATATTGTGCTTCTTGATATGTATTTATATACATTTATATCTATTTTGTTGATTTTTGATTTTTTAATTACTTTATAATTTAAGCATTGATTGACTTTGAATTAATAAATATTATTAATTCTACTATTCTAAGATTTTTAGAGCAAATTTGGAGGTATTAGAAGAAAGAGAAGCGTTAGAAAACATAAAATGAAGGTCATAATGGTAATTTCTCAATGTTTCCATATCAACGATATCTTGCTTGGCAAATATTTCAGCTCCTTCTCGCCAAGTAAGCTACTGCCAAATAAAAATTGAATCCCACACATACAGAATCATTTTTCCAATTTGCCTATTCCCTCAGAAACACTAAATTGTAAAATTTTACAATTAAAACGCTTAATCATTACCGTTTTCTGTTGAGACATCAAAATAGAAAATGATAAAATCTTGACACTAAAATGTAATTATCTTTATTTTTAATATATCCTTAATGTAATATTAAATAATCTTATTTTACTTCCCTAAGATTAAATAAAAATATTAAATTATTCTTAAAATTAATTAAAATAGTTTTTTAAAGTCGTAGTAATTAAAGTTACCTAATTGACTAATAAAAATGATAATAAATTTATTATTTAAAAAATTAATTAATGATATATATATATACTTACACCAGGTATTTATATATGTGTCTGTTTAACAGTTCACAAACCTAATTAATTTTCGCTTATCCTTAGAGATAAAAAGATTGATAAGAGGAATTTATATTGCGAAGAATTAAACTCATTACTTAAATTATGATGATCAATTCCGCGAGTGTTCTTTTCATTTAACTATCCCATTGGGACTAGAATAGATGCTTTATCAATAGAGCTGTGCTTCATATTATATAAGAATAAAATAAAAAGCTATAAAAATATCTTCTACTATATTGGGAACTTATGAGCATAACTCTGGATCAGTTAACAAGAAATGTAAACCTCTTTTTCATTGGATGACAGGAATAATTTTTAGTTGAGCAGTTAGAGCCAGCAAATTTCCTGTCAAATAAAAAAAATCAAATCAAATCAAATTGATTTTAAGTTATTTGATTTGATTTTCTTTTTAATAGAAATTTTTTTTCTTAAATTCATTTTTTATTATATAAAATTGAAAATTTCTAAAAATTCTAAAATTAAGTAAAATTGAAAAAATTAAATATAAAATCAACTTGAACCTATTGGATTTTTTAAAAATAACATTTCAATTAATTTATAAATTTTTATGGGATTTTGATTTATTTTGTTTGTATTTTTATTTTTTATCATTTTAAATTGAATTGATAAAATAGTCACTTTTAAATGTAAGCCCCGTTCAATAATATTAGTTGTCAGTTAGTTATTTTAGTTGTCAATTGTTTCTCTAATTGTTGATGATCTAATTTCTAAACTTTAAACATTAGTTTGAACATTGCACCATTGTCAAAATACTAATACTAGTTTGAAAAATATTGGCCAACAATAAAGCTTTGTTTAAAAATAAATAAGGAATTATCAATTTCTTTCTATTGTTATCTTTTATACTTTTGTTTGGATATACTAAAAGAGAGAAAATAAGTTATATTTTCCATTGTTTAGAAAAACTAAAATTTTAGAGTAAAGAAAATATAATCGTTGGAAATTAGCAATTATAATCTCATCCGAAATTCGCAAATTAACAATTATAGAAAATTTAGAGGTATTTAAATAATTTCATAAATATTGTTAAATTCTGAATTTTTTAGCTTATTGTTTACAAATTAAAAAAAATCCAAACATATAGGCTCGAGTTAAAAAAATTAAATTTTACATTATTCATTATTTTCTTTTCCCTTTTCAAACAAATAAAAACTTTTTCCTCTAGATGATTTCTATAGCTATTTTCTTTCTTTTCTTTTCTTTTATTTTTTAAGTGTTAGAGAAAGAGACATTTACTTGAAGGACGCGGAAAGAAATAGAGTGATAGCCCAATGGCAATTGGTCCCTACACCTCACCCACCAACCACCAACCCTAACATTGCCTAACATAAATGCGAAACATCATTTTAAGCCAAAAAAAAAAAATTGTTTCACTATTATAAAATAATATAAAATTAAAAAGAAGAAAAAGAAAGAATAAAAAGCAAAATATATGAGAATATGAGTGTGTATCTATTATTCATGAGAAGGTACATATATATAGTTACATAGGTAGAACCTTAATAGAGTTCTATACAAATCAGGATAATAGAGTTCAGAATAATTAAGAATATAAACTTTTAGTCCATATAGAACATCTACTTATATCATAACACTCCCCTTATATGTCCATTCTTCAAATAATATGCCTCGTTAAAACCTTACTAAGAAAAAACCGTGTAAGAAAAAAATCTTAGTAAAAGAAAAAGAGTACATCATTTTTTTCTTAAATACGCGTTGAAATATTGCCTCATTAAAAATTTTTATCAGAAAAATCCAATGAAAAAAAATCTTGGTTAAAGGAAAAAAGAGTACAGTGTGTATTTTCTCTCCCTTATAAAGATAAATCTTGAGATCTTTGTGTTTTGTACAGTTCAATTTTGTACGTCAATTTTTCAAAACTTGTGGTAGAAAACTTAGTAAAAATAAAAAGTATGTTGATGAGCAAATCAACGACATCGTCACTTGAGTGGTTGAACTTCAAGATTATTATTCTTTTGTAGATCATGAGCAAAGAAGAATTTTTATAAAATATGATTTTCTTGTTTTCTTAAATATATCATTCATTCAAAAGAGATGAGTGTACAAAATATTATCTCCATGTAATATGCTGAGTTTCAATATCAAATATACACAATGGAATAATATAATTATAACAAATATATTATACCAACAGGGATGCAATAAAAGCAATAAAATTTATTTAGAAGAATGCCTCTTTTGTAAATTCTTCAAAACTTCCATTTACACAGCTAGGTTGTTGCAAATAAGCCGTCCAAATATTTGACCTCTAGTAGTATCCACACAAATAGACAATCAAAAAACTCTAAAACTATTTTAGAGGGTTGAGAGGTTAGAGTGTATGATGGTACTAGCTATCGTAGGGCTGTAAGTAACAACTCCACAGTCCCCAACATCAACCCAAGACATGAAAAACGACCTTAATTCTCTGAGAACTAATGTAGCTAAGCACTTTCCTTCAACCAAAGCCTCAAATCTAACATGAGCATCACAAAATTACTTCCTCCAAGTTGCATGCATTAATCTGAACAAAGCAAACTCAAAACTTCCTTTGTCTCCCCTCTTAACTTAGATGGAAACATACCCCATCAAACCAAGAACCTCTTCAGAATTGTTCCTTGGAAGAGGCCGTAGAGCAGTCCGCAGTATCCATTGAGTCTGAGTTATAAACACAAAGTGAGTCAAAGTCCAGTTCCTTAGAGTCTATCTTTTCTTTATGTTTTTATCAGATAATAGCGGTCTTTTTGTTAAACTTGGTATAAATGTCGATCAAGGCTCTTTTATAATGAAAAGTGTCACTTCCTTATTACCACTTTCTCTAGCCTAAGTGAGATTGTTAAAAATAAATAAATAAATGTTGGCATTGAATTTGAATCCAACATACATTTGTGCACGGGGTTGACAGAGCTCATTGGACAGTATCCAGACAACTTCACAGTGGGGTAAAACCAAAAATTGCTCCCACTTATGGACAAATCAAGTCGATCTAAAAGAAAACTCTAAAAATAAAAGTCGAAGAACTCTTTGAGAATTAAGGACGACGGACCTCCATCAAAATGCCAACTAGGGCAATACCTCCTCGATTGACTTATAGGATGAAAACAACTCCCTGTATCAATAAGAAGAAAGTTGGTCACTGAAAACAGAATAAGCTTAAAAGCACCATGACAAGTTAAAAAGAAGACTTAAGGCCCTCAATCAGAATCATGGTTATCAACAAAAAGTAAACTTGGTACTTCAATAAAAGAGTCTAAGACTGTGAGTAGGGTATCATGTACTCAAGAAGATTAGAATTCTTGTACACAATCCTTGGAATAAATTCAAGCCAAACTAGGCAGAGACCCCTACCTACTGAAGAAAATCCTCTTTGGAGACGGCATCATAGATGGCAATGAGTTCACCAATCCATACAACTTGGATAAACTCAAAAGATACATTGTGTGAATGCATTTAGGAATTAGTACAAGAAATATTGCTCCCTTATGTCACTGTTAAGCTGAACTACAGTGACCTAACTCTTGAAAATATGTTCAATAAAGTACGAGATACATAGGTAGCCCAACTTGTGGGTACGATTACAGCAATAATAAAAATACATTTTGCTTTTCCTTTCATGAAAATTCCAAATTTTCTATGCCAATTAATGAAAAAAAAGCAAACCAAAAAAAAAAAAAAAAAAGCTAAGTTGAAAACCTGCAAGGGCAGGTCACTTAGGCAAAAGTCAAGACATCCTGCTAAGTCGAAAACACGAAAGGGTAGCTTAAGCAAAAATTAAGGCATAAATTAGCAATCTCATAAAGGCTAAGTTGAGTATCCTTTTCATAAAATGTGTCAAAATGTTTTCTCTTTTACATGTCTCTAAACCAGTATGAGCCATAAAAAAGAAAGTCATGAAAGCCTTGTCATCTAGGCATTTCCATTCACTCCTAGTCATGGTCCAAAATCAGACATGGGTGAAAAGTCAAAAGTTGAAATCTAACTTGATAGGTCAAAATGCACTATAGGTTAGGGAAACCTATTTGCATCACCTTCGATGCATGTCTTTAGAGTCTTTTGAGTCGTTCAAGTCTTCAAACAAGATATGGTTGAGAACTATCTCTAATGTCACCTTTTGTCTACCCTCAATCCCTTGAGTCAATTTTGCTTTACAGCTTCTCTCATGGCCTCTGTACTTTAAAAGCTAGTGTTCTCTAAAAGCATGATCACACCTTACACCAGAACCCAAAAAATAGGCATTCACATGCAAACCATTTTACCCATAAGATAAACTTAGCTATACCTATCTTCAACTCCCTGGCCTTCTTGAAAGCACGCCAATCCAGTTAGAAACCCTAAGCTAATTCAGAAATGGCTACCTGAAGCAAAACCAGACCTCTCAATTCACAAATCAAACAGACTTAGCTGTACCCATCTTCAATACCCAACCTTTTATGAAAGCACCTTGATCCATTCAGAAACTCAAGCTTATTCAGAAATGGCCACCTGATGCAAAACTAGACCTTACACCAGGATCCAGAAGACAGGCACCCATGTGGAAACCATTTTAACCACTAGACAGACCTAGTTGTACCCATCAAATAGACACAACTATCTCCATCAGATAGACTTAGCTATATCCATCAGGTAGACCCAGCTATACCCACTAGACGGACTCAACTGTACCCACGAAACAGACTCAGTTGTATTCACCATAAGCCTTGAGTATCACCTTAAGCCCTATCCTTGAGCATCATTACAAACCTCATCTTTAAGCTCCCCTTTTCAAAATACCAAAAGCCTTAACTATCAACTTGAGCATTTATCTAGCCTCATTTAACACAAAATTAGACCTTGCATGAGAATCTAGAAAATAGACACCCACTTGCAGACCATCTTAACCTCCATATAGACCCAACTATACCCATTTCTAAGATCAAACAAACTCAATTGTACCCACCTTTGTGTCTAGCCTTGCTTGAACTAGAATCAGACATTACATCAGAATCTAGAAGATAGGCACTCATATGCAAACTACCCTACCCATATGACAGATCCAATTGTACCTACTGTCAATGCCAAGCCTTTTCCTAAAAACTCATAACCTGAGTTAGAAACCTGAACTAGTTCAGAATTGGTCACCTCATTCATTATTACATGACATGCATAATATTTCATATACTAACCATGATTTTTAGGTTAGGCCGTAAGATAATAGGGCGTTCAGCGCCAAAGTAATCGAAAATGGGGCGATCAGTGCTAAAATATACAAATAGAGTAATCAGCATTAAAATGGTACAAATTCATCACATAATAGGACAATCAACGCCAAAAACTCAAGAACAGGATGACCAACGCAACGATACACAAACAAGGCAATCAGCGCCAATTCATTCAAAATAAGGCGATCAATGCCAACTCAATAAAATAGGGCAATCAATGCTAAAATGATCTCAAAAATCAAGTAGCCAATGCTAATTCATAACAAGCCGACCAACATTAAGATACACAAATAGGGCAATTAGCGCCAAGGCTTTCAAAATGCACTCAAAAATAGGGCGGTTAGTGCCAAAACATTCAAAATTGGGCAATCAATGCAAAACACTAACAACAGGGCGGTCAGCGCCATAGTATCCAGCAAACAAGGCGACCAGCACCAACACACACATAATAGAGCAATTAATGCCACTAGACTCAAAATAGGGCAATCAGCACCAAAACATTCATAATAGGGTGACCAACGCCAAGATACACAAATAAGGTGATTAGCACTAAAGCTTTCAAAATAGGTGATCCGTGCCAAAACACTCAAGAATAGGGCAGTGAGCGCCAAGACATTCAAAACGAGGCGATCAGCACCAAAACACTTAGAATAGGATGGTCAACGCAACAACATCCAATAAATAGGGCGACCAACGCCAACACACACATAATAGGGCAATCAGTGCCATTGGACTCAAAATAGGGCAATCAGTGCCAAAACACTCACAATTGGGTGGCCAACACCACAACATCCAGCAAATAGGGTGACCAGCGCCAATGCACACACAATAGGCAATTAGTGCCACTAGACTCAAAATAAGGAATCAATGCCAAAACACTAATAACAGGATGGTCAGTTCCATAAAATCCAACCAACAAGGTGATCAGCACCAAAACACTCAAGAACAGGGCGGTTAGAGCCAAAACATTCGTATAGGGCAATTAGTGCCACCGAACTCAAAATAGGGCGATTAGTGTCACTCAATGGAACAAGGTGATTAACACCAAAACAATCTCAAAAATCAAGCAGCCAGTGCTAGTCATAACAGCGCGACTAGCGCTAAGATACACAAACAAGGAGATTAGCGCCAAGGCTTTTGAAATAAGCAATCATTGCAACATTCCCATACAAGCAACAAATGCAATGCTCAAAATAAGTAATTAATGCAACATTCATAGCTAGGCAACTAGTGCAATACTCAAAATAGGCAACCAGTGTAATGCTTAGAATAGGCTCAGTCCAATATTTAGAAACAAGCAGACAGTGCAATATTAAAAAACAAGTATTAGTGCAATTAATCAATCAGGAATCTACTGCAACTACTCAGTAAATGGGTAATCAGAATCAAGATTAGAAGACAAGTTTAATCTAGTACAATGATGGTTCAAAACAGGATAATTAGTGCCAAGATTAGAGAACCACTATGTAAACACTCAATTTTTGCCCCAAAAATAGACTCAATGATGATAGCTTTTACTGTTAAGAAGAGGTTGAAGCATCTAAGGAACTTGATCTCAAAGCAATGATCTGAGTCTAGAAAGTGCAACCCTTAGCACCTTTTTCATATTTTTGGCAAAACAAGACCCAGAAGCGCATTTCAGATTTGCTTGGGATGCACTCGGTGTCCTCCAACACTTTGTACATCACCCGGACCAATTTCATAAAAATCAGATCAGTTTGCTGTTGGGGCCCACAATGGTCTTAATGGGGCCCATTAGTGATCCTTAGAGGGTCCATCAGTGGTGATGACATTTCTCAAGGTAGAACGAGTTTGGAACGTCCGATTGACTGGATTCTTGAACTAGTAATCCTAGGTTTAGAAACCGGATCCATTAGATCATTTTCACATTTTCGGGGTTCGTGCCAAAACAGGGCTCGAAAATGAGTCCCAGGTGCACACGGGATAAATTTTCATAACTTACATTGATACATGTACCATATGAACTGATTTCATAAAAAATCAAAAATCGGATTGTTCGTAGGACCCATAGGTGGGGCCCACATGCCACATGGGCAATGAATAGTGCCAGAACACCCATTTGCTTATAAATTCATCTGTAATTCTAGGGTTAAGGGGTTGGAATTTTTGTTGGTTGGGTAATTGTGAGATGAGAGAAAATCAATACCAAAAACACAAAAACAACAAAATCAAACAAAAAAAAAAATCAAAAACACAATCTAAACTCAAGTTCTTCATAAAAATCTTAAGAGTTTTTATTAGTTTGTGGGTTTAGAAGGGTTATCAACACATATTCAGTAGGTTCTGGGATTAGAAACACTTCTAGAAACATAAAATCAACAACACAGGCTCGGATCATCAATAAAGATAAAGTGTTCTTGAGGTGTTCTTCATCAACTTCAAGCAAATCAATGATTTTCCTTCAAAATAAGGTAACTGATAGTCTAAACTTCATTTTATTTTGATTTTTAGTTCATTTTCTGCCTCATAACTCTAAGAAACTGAGTTTTTACAAGAGAAACACGTAAAAACTCAGTTTCATAGCAAGTTTGGCTGCATTCCTGGGGAACGAAGGCACCCAGACCCATGATGAAGGCGCACGCCTTCGTGGGAAGGCTGGGCGCCCTCCTTTAAGGCACCCAGAAAGGTCTAATTTGCTGTCCAACTGCTTCTGCCTTTGATCTTCTAGTGATTATAGGCTTCATTTACCTTGGAAGGGGACTTGATTCACTTTCAGTGATGTTAGTCTATAAGTTTCAAAAGAAAAACAACATAAAAAACATCAAATCATGCCTAGATTCTAAGATCAAAGTGGGTTAAGGTCTAAGGGTTGAAAATCCATATTTAATCCGGATGAGTACGTTAACAATTTTAATCTTATTTCTTGTAATAATTTGTGAATTTTGAATTTTGTTCATCTAACAAGATGAACATTGTGATCATGAGCTTGAAACAATATTAAAATTGTTATATTTTTTATTTTTGTAATTATTTATTTATGCGCATTTAATTATTGTTCTTCAATATTTATGTTGTTTATTTAATCTACTAACATCACTAATGATTCTAACATCTCTAACATTAATTTACATTCTGCCAGTTTTAGTTTTTACTCTTTATTGTTTATTTTATGATTATTTATCATTTATTGGACTAATATTTGTGTTTGATTAATATTTGCATAAATCATTTTGTTTGAATGTTTAAATTTGATATAATTTATTTTTTTATTTACTGTAATATTCTGAGTTTGATGTAATTTATTCAAGAAGTTTGTAATAATTTTATTTTTATTGATTTCTATTTATTAAATGGAAAATGGGAATATGTAAGAGATTTATGGGTAGAATGTATTTAATAGGAAGGATTATAATCTTTTCTCCTCCCTCTTTCTTTGTGGATGTTTAATTTTAATGCTTGATGAATGTTGTGAATGATAATAATATGCTTGGATGTCATTGTTTTCGAAATTGCATAAAATAATTTTACACCGCAAATTAAATTAGTACCGCAATTAATAAATAATAAATATTCAGAAAACTAGGAGGCCGGTTTATCCCGGGCGGAATGGGTGCCGAACACCTTTCCATCTCTATACCCAACTCCCGAACTCACTCTTGTTAATGCGGGATTAATTAATTCTAATAAATTAATTAATTCGAGAATTTTCTCTAATTTAGTAAAATAGGGTGGCGACTCTAAATATTTTTCAAAATCTTACCAAAGGAAGCCTTTTTTGAGCATAAAAATGGGATTGGATGTAATTTTTTCTAAATTAAAACGAACCAAGCCCGTTTAATTCAGTTTACTTGGAACACTTTTGAGAAAACCATGAGACGCGCGTGAAAGCCATGTCGTCCTCAGCCTGGCAACTCCACTAGGGATATTTAGAGAGTTAACTCCATTAGGTGTCCAAATATTCATGTTTATTTAATTGTGTTATTAATTTAAATTGTGTTTAAATTTTATGCACTTATAAATGTCATTCATGCATTTATTCTCTTCTCAATCTCCATTCTACCCAATACCCTTCAATGATGTTGGGGGATATGATCTCCTCACTCTATTCGACTATTGAGATCCGCCACTAATATACACCACCCATAAGTCAAGTACCATTTGGTATATAAAAAGAGTTGGCACAATCCATTATCACCTTTTACTTAGACTCAAAGTGTAATGCCCCAAAATTTTGGATCTCAAAATGGTATTATTTGGTTCGGATCAAGAATGGTATCAGCGCCGAGACAAATATTATTTTATTTAGACCTGATAATGATATTGATCTTAATTAATATTTGTGGAGTTAATTAGATTTCATATGATTAGTTTTACTTAATTAAAGTTAAGATATAAATTGTTCATGATTGAGTAAGTAATAAATCACTGGTGAAAAGTAGTTTGTCGGCTTGTGAACAGTAACATCGATCCAGAACTTTGTATTATTTTGGTTCGGAAAAATTATTGTTGATGCTTAATATTTTATTTAATATATTTGGAGTATGCTTATATGATTTAGGTGGGTAGAAAATATTTCATGAATATTTTTGGAGAATTTAAGTATTTTATGAATGGTTTTTTCTAGTGTGGTATATTAAGGAAAATTGAGGAATTATTTTCATGGAATTAATTTAATAAATTGGTGAAGTTAAATAATAATTGAAGGAGAATTATTTAGTGAATATTTAGAGCCCTTAGATTAGAATACCTTGACTTGATCCAAGCCTTACACTTGTCAAAAGGTGGTGAATTAGCAACACTAACTTTGTTGACTTGGTCAACTAAGCTTATCTACTATTTCATCATCTTCTTCTTCTCCCATCTCCAACGTTAACTTCCTTCTTCTTCTCCTCCATTCTCTCTCAACTTCTCTACTTACAAACTACACCAAAATAGACCAATTAAACCATAGTTAAGCCTTTAAACTTGAAGAATTAAGTTAATAAGGTGGTATTTGGTGATTAGAAGCAAAGAACTTGGAGTTTGCTACCTAAACAAGTAAGTTGTAACTTTTAGTTCTAAGAGTTTTAATGTGAATTTCATAGCAAATATATGTTAGAATATGTTTAAATCATGCTCCATCTTCTTCTTTTTGTCTTTTCTTGATTTTGATATAATTGTTTACTACTTTGAAGAGGTTGGAGAACCCTCCTCTAAAGTAAAGGGGAAAGCTTGAGTGAGGCTTTCTAAGCTCAATTGAGCTTGTTTTATAAGATTAGTGCAATAATATTTCACTTCTCCTTTCATTTTCTTAAAGTTTCAAATTTTTAGGTTTTGAAAGAATTTTGAGTTCTTTGTGATTTTGTTGGAAAATTGGTTAATTGGTTATTTTTATATGATTTTTCATTTTTTCTAAGCATGATGAAATGCTTGAATGGGAAGAGGAACATTCCCTTGTCCTTCTCCCACACTTGGCCGAACCTCCTTAGGAGGAAGGGCATGAATTTTTGCTTCATGCTTTTATTTCTTTTTGATGTTAATGAGTTTGTTTATAAGTAATTTAATGGTGGTTTAAACTACTACTTGCTATTTTAATGTTTAAATATTTTTTCAAGACTTAAAGAAGTTTGAATGTGTAAAAGATGAGTTTTAAGATTAAATGTTTTTAAGTAATGTTTTTATGGCTTTATTAAGTGTTATTTGATAAGTATTTAATTGGTATTTTAAATCTCCATTTTGAATCTTAAGTACTTATGATTTTGAAGAACTAAAAAAAGCCTTAAATATTAATGTGAAGTGTTTTATATTTATATATATATACTAGTAAGCATTTAAAGGGTGTTAATAAGTGAATTTGATTTGTATTTTAAGTGTATTTGGAATATGAAGCTTATTTTCATAAGTGTGAAGTTTGGTAAAACTTTTATAAGTTGTAAGATTTAAGGAAGTAAGAAAATTTAGTTTGAAGCTAAGTATAGTTTTGGAAATGGAAGCTTAAATGGTTTGGTATGAAAAGTGAGAATTTTTGCAAGTTAAAAGTTGGTGAATTTTGAAATAAAAGGGGTTAAGCCTTGAAATGTTTAAGTATGGGTCATAAGAAATTTTTAATGAAGTTATAGGTTAAGGAATTTTATAATAATAACTATTAAATTGTATAAATTGGGTTTTATGATCAAATAAGTATAAGTAAAAGTTTTAATGATTTATATAAGTGTTCTTAGTTTTGAGACTAACTAATTGAAGGAGGAATACATCCTCCCTTAGTGAATATATGGAGGCTGAACCACCCTAGGGTGGTAAGGCTTGTTTTAATTTTTTTTACTTGGTTTTTAAGCCTCTTAAGTTATGTTAAGTATATATATTTTGAAGTTATATGTTAAGTTATTTTGAAGTAAAAATGTGTAGGCTTGAAATGTTTTGCTAAATATTGGTTAAGTATTTTAAGCTAAGTATATATGTGTATTGTGAAAGTATTATTTTTGTTTAGAACATAAGTGGGTTTTGTTGGATTTTTATAAGTTGTAAGTTAAGAAATTTTAAAATAATAAGTATTAAGTTATGACATGTTTTACTAAGGAATCTTGCATATGAAATAAGATTATTTGTAAAGAAATTATTTTGTTTTGGGCTCAAGTATGCATGGTTGAAATATAGTAAGATGAGATTTACTTTGTAAGATGAGCATGCTAGGCTATCAGCCTTCTGTAATATTATGAGCTATGATCATATGCTAGGCTCTGGATGCCTCTCTGAAAAAGCGGACGCGCTTATTATACTTTGGTGGCGCTTTCACAGGCCACATCTCTATGTCTGGTGGTGCTTTCACAGGCCACATCTCTGTCTCTGATATATCTGAAATCGCTGATTATATTTCTTTCAGTATACGTATGAGCCCTTAACTAAGAATAAAAGCTATTCTGTTATAAAAGAAAATGGAAATATATTTATATTTGTGGAATTTTTCCTTATATTTGTCAAACTATGAATTTATTCTTAAGAATGACTTATTTATGATTTTCGAAATATCTTAATTTGATTTGTATACTTTCGGTATTTTTGTATTTGATTTGAGTATTTGAAATTATATTTTAAGTTTGTTGCTTAGGCGCCCTTATTTATTATACTAGTAAGTTATTTAGCACCATTGAGTGATATACTCAGCGCTTCGATTTTTATCACTCGCAGGTTAGGGACAATGGGTGCTACTCGAGGACTAGATGCTTAGCATCAGAGAAGGAAAATTTATTTGGATAGGACATTTATAGGATATATTATGGCATGTATAAAAATATTGTAAGAGATTGAGTCATATATATTGAGTTTGTAAATTAATGAGATTTGTGATTAATTAAGAAGTTTTATCTTATTGTGAATTTTAAAGTGAATGATCGTAAGCAATTAAATCTTTGAATGGATGATATCATGTTATGATAGAACCTGAGTTCATTGATGTGAATATTTGGAAGTGTTGCGTGACTTATTATGTTGATTTCGAGTTTTGGGGTTTGGAGAAATAAATATTGGAAGTGTTTCTGTTTTCTTTGAGTGGCAAGTTGATTTTTAGGGGAAACTCTTGCGGATTTTCCGTAGTAATTTCCTTAAGCTTTTATTTTAAAAAAAATATAACTTGCCTTTTTATGAAAATTTAGCCACTTCTAATACATAGTTTAGAATTATCAAGCAAGGTAAGACGGTGCTCCAACACCAAATGTGGTGCTTATCGTCGGGTCCTTTGGGATTCGGTGGTGGGTGTTACACAAAGTAAATGGGAGGAAACAACCAACTCTCGCTTATGGAACCCAAGACTTTGCATACTCGGTCTAAGCTCATGTAGTGGACCATAGTTCTTTCCTCTTAGGACATACCACAATAATATCTGTCTGATACATTTATCAAATAAATGTGAGAGATGTCAGGTTCAAAACCCCATGTTGGTTATGGGCCTAACGCAAATGTCCTAGGAACAGAAGAGACTATAGACCATGAATCGTGTGCAGGAGTTATAAGGGTGGAGTTCATGCATTTCCTTATTGCCTTCCTGTTTGTTTATATATACTTGCTATATGTGTGTTGTGTTGCATTCATACATCAATTAACTTGTTTTCTTGCAGCCATATAGGTGTATTCTGTCATGCTTCGATTTCATTGTTTAAAGTATGAAAAGAGAAAGATTGAAGAGAAATACTTGAATCAAAACTCATAAGATCTGATAAGGGAAAAGAGAAGGTGGTGGTTGAAGAAGATGCCAGAGAAGCTGATGATGAGTCCATGAATGAAGAACAAGTTGACGATACCTGGCAAGATGAGAATTTTTTCAGGTAGATATCTACCAAGTAGACTGAACCCAAGTCGGGTGTCTTAGAAAAACTCGAGAAGCTTGAAAAACTACGTGCTTTCATGAGGTCCGAAGGCATGGATCAATATATGGATTTGGATGATGATGAGGCTGGGGAACTTGAACTAAGACAAACGATTCCAGTCGCTTATAATATGCCAAAAGTAGTAAAGTATGATGGGACTGGTGACCCAAAGGTACACCTTCTACAGTACAAATCAATCACAGAATTAGCGGGACTACCATCAAAGGAAATTCTAAAAATGTTCCCAATGTCTTTGATTGGATCTGCTCAAATATGGTACTACAACCTAGATATGAAATCCTAGAGAGACTAGGGCAAACTGACCAATATATTTCTTAAAGAGTATGCCTATAATCTTCAAATAGGCATCAGTCTGAGGGATCTTGAAGCAATTGTACAGAAGCATAATGAATCCTTCACAGATTACATGGCATGGTGGAGAACTCAAGTCACTCAAATGAAGAACAAGACTGATGCCAAAGGGCAGATAAAAATCTTTATCGAGGGGACTTTGCTAACATTCCGTGAGAAGTTGTACTATATGCCTCTATCCGAGTTCTCATAAGTCTATAAAGTGGAACAACCATTGAAGATAAAATCAGGGAGGCGAGAAGTATGGAAATCATACTGAAAACTTCAACGAATCTGGATTTCAAGGGTTAGTCAGTCAAATAAAGACCTGAATAGCAATACAAATACCACAATAGCTGCTCTTGATTTGGTAGCTACCAACGTACCATGGAGAAGGTTTTCCAGCTTTGGCACCCCTCGTTCTTGTGTATTTGAAAAACTAAAAGCAGCAGGGTTGCTAGAACCACTCACCTGGAAGCCTCAATGATGCGGAAACCCCAAGATTAGCATGCAATCTGAAATTCCAGCAAGCCATTCAAGCAAGAACACTAACCAAAGACAATCCCTTCCCTACCAAACCCCCAAACAATAAGGATTGAGAACATGGATTATAGGGCAGAAACAACAAGGAAGAAAACACCACAAGATGAAATCTTGATAAGTAATCAATTCTTGATGCGACAAGTGAAGAAGACAAACTCCCCACTCAAAGAAAAAAAACAAGCAGCCACAAGTTTATGATAAAAACAACTTCCCGTTTTACATGTTAAGGAGGCTATTTATATGCCTCAAGCAAACCTAACCCTAATGAAACATATCTAAATAGGCTGCCCGAAGGTCCAATAACATGGGTTCAACCAAAACACAATAAATGAAGTCATTTTAGGCCCAATCACATGAATAATAAAATCAGCCCAAAACAATAAAGCCATGTAATTTTAATAGGGCTTTTACAAAGCTTAACATTAACTTTTCCAAGCCTCCACAAGATAAAGAGGTCTTAGCCCATAATTCCCATCTTCATGTAGCTTTAGCTCTTTATCTACAAAATGTTGTATGTAGTCTTGTGATGCCTCTTTCAGCCTTTTTGCCTTGGATCTAGTTATTGGTCCCGTTGCGAAAGCGAAAGGGTCCTTAACTTGAGGCCCACACTCTATGCTCATATCATTCCCTCCCTCCTCAAAAAGATTCGTTCTCGAATCTGCATCCATATCAAAAGGAGAAAGATCATATACATTAAAGGTGGCAGAAACATTATACTCATCTGGAAGATCAATCTTGTATGCATTGTCATTTATCTTTTCGAGCACTTGAAATGGTCCATCGCCTCTGGCATCTAATTTTGATTTCCTTTGATTAGGAAACCTTTCCTTTCGCATATGTACCCAAACCCATTCACCAGGT